>CAUYRH010163899.1:0-24033 GCA_963574655.1 Perodicticus potto | reverse complement strand
GTACACCTGAGCTGGCGGGTTCAAATCCAGCCTGGGCCCGCCAAACAACAATGACGGCTGCAACCAAAAAATGGCTGGGCGTTGTGGTGGGTGCCTGTAGTCCCAGCTACTTAGGAGGTGGAGGCAGGAGACTTGCTTGAGCCCAGGAGTTGGAGGTTGCTGTGAGCTGTGATGCCACAGCAGTCTATCCAGGGTGACAGCTCTGTCTCCAAAAAAAAAAAAGTTTGCAACAACCCCTAGGCCAAGGCATTGCAGCCTTGTAGGGAGAGCTAAGCTCATGCCTAGAAAGGATCCAGTCCCAGCAGAGAGAGGGCAGGCCCACACCCATGTGGCTGAGACCCGCATCTCAGCATAGCAGCCCCAGGCTGCACTGAGTCCTGTGTCCTTCTCAGGCAGACACTGTCAGACATGGTGGAAGGCACTTTCCAGCTGAGGATCTTGGGATCCTCGGGCTTCCCCGCCTACCCATTTTCGTGAAAGGTCACCAAAAACACCTGTTTGAAAGAATTGTTTGTCACAATTGCGATGTAGGAGATCATATTTTATGTTAAAGAATTACCATTCTTGGCCTGGCCTGGTGGCTCACACCTGTAATCCCAGCATGCTGGGAGGCTGAGGCGGACGGATCGCCTGAGCTCACAAGTTTGAAACCAGCCTGAGCAAGAGTGAGACCCCATCTCTAAAAATAGCTGGGAGTTTTGGCAGGTGCCTGTAGTCCCAGCTACTTAGGAGGCTGAGACAAGAGAATCGCTTGAGCCCAAGAGTCTGAGGTTGCTGTGAACTATGACGCTATGGTACTTTACCAGGGGCGACAAAGTAAGACTCTGTCTCAAAGAAAAAAAAAAGTATCTCTGAAAGATCTAATGGCACCTTTCCAAAACATCAAAACATTTACTCAGCGTCGTGTTAGCTCAGCCTTAGCACCCCTGAGTGAGTCTATGCTCCAGGCCCACTTTCTTCTTGCCCCACGTGAGGAGGGCAGGGCTCGAGGACATAGCTGCAACCCCCATGCCCTTGTCACTGGTATCTCTTAGCCTCTCAGCAACTTGTTCTCAGATCAGTTTTTCTTTTCCCCTAATGTACATTGTGAAAGTAATATGCACACATGGTTATAAAAATGTAACCCCCAAATGACTATATTAAGATTGCTAAGGACTTTATAAGCCAGACATGTAAACACAGAGACCATAAGGCAGTGTCTAGTATTTCGCGTGAATTACAAAAACAATAAACGCTTTAGCAATGCTTTTCCTTTAATTTTTTTTTGTTTTTGAGACAGAGTCCCACTCTGTTGCTTAAGCTGAGTGCACTAGCATGATCGCAGCTCACTGTCACCTCAAACTCCTGGGCTCAAGCAATCCTCCCACCTCAGCCTCCTAAGTAACTGGGACTACAGGCATGTGCTACCATGCCCAACTAATTTTCCTTAGGGAGGTGGCGTCTCACTGTGTTCCCTAGGCTGGTCTTGAACTCCTAGGCTCAAGTGATCTTCTGCCTTAGCGTCCCAAAGCGTCATGAAGTGCTGTGCCTGGCTGGCAATGTTTTTCCGAGTGTGATCCGTAGCCCCATCTCTATTAGAATCACTGAGGAGTTTGTTAAAAATATTTATTCTTAGATCTGAGCCCAGATCTACCGAAATGTAGGACAGTATGCAATAAAACCATACCCTAGATGAACCTTTGCACCTCATGGTAGCCAAAAGGCCGAGAAGCGATCCACATGGACTTTACATAACAGATTAGAGGATCACAGCCTTGGAACTTGCAGAAGACAGGAAATGGATCCTTTGTGAGTTGATGAGAATGTCCCTATGATGGTGAGATTTGGGAGATTTCCCTGACAGATGTTCCTAGGATATCATATGGTAGCACCAATATAGAATTTATCACATTATAATGCAAAGTCCTTTTCCTTTGTTCCTCTTTCTTTCTTTCACTGGATTAATTACTCCTCAAGGGCAGAAATCTAGTCTTCTTAGCTGCCATCGATTTGGCCCCTGGTTGGCTCACAATAAAGGAAAAATCATGTAGGACCTACACAAACTAGTTTGAGGTATTAAAGGACAGGGTTCTTGGAGGAGAAAAATGCATGGGAAAAATTACAGAGGTTGGAAAAGTAAGATCAGGAGTCAAGAGTGACAGAGGAGAAAGGCTGATTTAGGTGAGTAAGCAGAGGGCAAAGCTGTGTGAGGGGTTATGGTGTCTTGGGATGCTCAGTGGGGGTGGAAACTGTACTCTGAGGAGTCTGTGGATGATACGGAGTCACCAAAGACTGGGGGCTGGGAAGTGATGGAATCAAAATGGCGTTTCAGGCCAAATAACTGGATAGCCATGAGCAGCTTCCCTGGAGTAGAAAATGAGCAGAGACTGGAAGCTATGTAGAAATCCTGACGTTAGCCAGGACTTGGCTGGGTGGCTGTCAGAGGCAGGATTCGCTGAGATCCCATAACTCAGTGTTTTCCAACCCTTTTTTTAATCTCACAGCAGACTTGAACCTATAGTTAAACTTCCACAGCACACTTAAATTATGTGGATCAATAAAAAAGAGTAAGAAAAAGAACATGTTATGGGGCTTCGCACTTCTTCTAAAAATAATTTAACTAATGATCTTTAAACATTTTCTGGGCCCACCTGAGATCCTCTCCTGACACACCAATAGGCATACCAGTTGAAAATCACTGCCATTACCATACCTTCCATTCAAGTGTCAGAGTCATCCAGGGTCCCGACCCCCTGTGAACTCTTTATTCTTTCTCTGGCTCCCATCTGCTTGGATTCCCAGGTCTGATTGCCTCTGCTCCCTTGGCTGCCCAAGCAGTCTGCGTCATCTGGTGCAGGACAACTGGGTAGCAGTGTGGGGCATTGCCAGAGGCAGTGGCCTGGAGAGAGGAAGGGACTTCACTGAGGCAGAGGCCACAGGGATGGAGAGGGGCCAGGCCTGAGAACAATCTCTGAAGCAGTATCTGTAGAATTTGGCAAATGAATGTGAAGCAGGAGGGAGGGAGTGTGTTAAGGATTCTTTTCAGCTTTCTGGACAGTGAATACAGACTGGGATCATGGTGATAAGTAATTCAGATTGGGACACAGAGAATTTGAATTTGAGACAACAGCAAAATATCCAGGTGGAGGGGTCCGGGAGCTTATGGGAGATAGGAATTGGGAATTCAGGAGGGAGGTGAACACTGGTTATTGGTTACTGGTAATCACTGGAAGGCAAGAAAATGGACATGAACCAGAGAGAGAGCACGTGGAATGAAAAGGGAAGAGAGCCCATGAAAGAACCCCGGCAGCAGAGGAGGGCAGAGGAGGGGGCGCCAGGGCAGGTGGAGGGCACCGAGGACTGGCCAGAAAGGAGCTAGAAAACCAGAAGAAGGTGGAGCTCCATTGAGGCAGGAGCGTCCAAAAAATGGCAGTGTCACCCAGAATAGACAGAGAGATTATGCTGTCGAGGATTGATTGACTGGTTGACTTTGCACCTCCCCGCCACCCCATGGTTGCAAGAGCCTCCTCTTCTGGCTGAAATGATTTGAGAGGGATTATTTGCTTTTAATTTTTCAGTTTTACAAGATGAAAAGAGGAATGTGGCTGGATGTTGGTATTGGCTGCACAGCAGCGTGAGTGTATTGAATAACGCTGAAAGGTATACTTAAAAGTCATTAAGATGGCTCAGTGCCCATAGCTTAGTGGTTAGGGCGCCAGCCACATACACCAAGGCAGGTGGGTTCAAACCCAGTCTGCTAAACAACAATAACAACTGCAAAAAAAAAAAAAAAAAAAAATTGGTCAGGCGTTGTGGTGGTGTAGTCCAGCTACTTGGGAGGCTGAGGCAAGAGAATCGCTTAAGTCCAAGAGTTAAGAGGTTGCTGTGAGCTGTGACGCCATGGCACTCTTCCAAGGGTGACATAGTGAGACTCCGTCTCAAAAAATAAATCGTTAAGATGACAATTTTTACATATATTTTACTATAACCTTATACAAATTAAAAAAGAAAAAGAAAAAAACAAATGAAGACATCAGTATATAAGGATGCATGAACTAAGATGTTTCTTGCAGCCATAGGTGGAGTGGTAAAAATAACCAACTGATCTCTATCTCAAAATATCCAAATACCAGTTAACATTTGAATAGATTATGGCACAGCTAGACTAAAGTTGAAAAATATATATATCAATGTCTTAGTAGTTACAGAAGGTTCCCAAATGAATTGAGTTCACCTAGGGGGATGGCATGACCCACAGCAGTCTGGTCCAACAGGCTGCCCACACCCCGACTTCCCTCAGAACAGAGTCCAAGTGGGTTGGCCCAGAAGGAGAGGCATGTGGGAAGGTGCTCCGAGAACAAGGTTCATCTGTCCCAATAAAATCTTGCCACCAAGACCATTTTGCCCAAGGGAGCAAATTGTGTTTCTCCCTCACACAAGTCCCCGTGGACTAGAAGCCTACCTCGCTCGCTGAGCAAAAGGAAACCCCTTGCCTTGGTTCCCCTGGGGTTTTATTAATGCATTAGTGAAAGCAATTTCAGTGAAAGCCAGATTGACAAAGGCATGGGAGGAAAGGAGGTGGAAACCACAGCCCCTGCTCTTTACAGCCATGTGCATGGATAGCCACCCTCTTCACCGAGTCGCAGAGTGTCTGGATAGCTGGCAGAAAGATTCAGAATGAAAGGCAGGAGGCTTTTCCCTGTGACCTGTGCTGCAATTCTCTGAAAGCCAACTCTGCTTTCATTTAAGACCCTGAGCATTTGTTCCTGGGCTTATTCTCATCGCTGCTAAAAGCAGTATAATTGAAAGGATTAAGGATATCTTTGCCTTCTTGTTTTGTAAGAAATTATTCCACTTTCATGTTTAACCTGCTAGGAGAAGAATGTGACGAACTTGTATTCCTGGCTTTTATCAATAGAAGTTCACATTTTCTCGATCTTTTCAGGCATCAGTTCTTTGCTCCTGGAAGCAAGATGATCCATCTCAGATCGAAAGGTTCTTGTTGTCAAGTTCCTTGCCATCAAGAAAAGTCAATGCAGAAATTATAATTTATTTACCACAATGGGATTTCTACAGGGCAAAGAGAGGAGCTGAATAAAGAACTGAATATTGAAACTGTTTCTTTTCTTAAAAAAAAAAACACATAAAATAACGGTTCCCCTGTAACTATGGAGGGTTTTGTTTGTTTGGTTGGTTTTTGGCATTTTGTTGGTATTATTGTCCTTGTTCTTTCTTTTGGCCAAAACTCTAGTGTCTTGTATCCTTTAGCATCATAGGAAAGATTCTATTCTGCTGGTGGGACTAGAAACATATATACATATTTTACCCATGGAGAAAGGTATCTGAGATTAAATTTGCCTACTTTTTTTTTTTTTTTTGGTTGATTTAATTAGCACCAACAGGCCAAGGCAACTAGTTAAATCTTATCCCATGGCCACAGACAGCCGTATACCTAAGTATATGTTGTTATGACAAGAGGGGTCTGGTGAGAGTGGGGAGTCAAGGTGAACTCAATGCTATTGCTAGAAAAATAATAGCTAGTTGGTGCACCTGGAATCTAAGACAAAAACCATGGAACAAGGCTCTTGTGTCGGTCAACAGAAGCTGAGCTTGGTTGATTTAAGCAGAAAGGGCATTATTCATAGGACAGTGGGTGGCTCCCAAGAATCCTCAGGAAACCTGGGGGACCAACTCCTAAGTAATGCAGCCTGGATTAATGCTGAAAATGGGTCAGGCAGTGGCTCTACTGTGGACACCAATGATGCTGCCCTGTGCTGTAGACGCTGCTGTGCTCCTGGGTTCAACACTGTCCCATTCCTCCCTATCACTAGCTCTTGGCAGCCAGGTTATGCCCCTATCCCCAATTGCAAGAAAGCCTGAGCAGGTGGTCTCTGGTATTTCCAGACCTTTTTTTGTGTGTGTGACAATGTCTTGCTTTGTCACCCAGGCTAGAGTGCAGTGGTATCATCATAGCTTACCGCAACCTCAAACTCCTGGGCTCAACAGATCCTCCTGCCTCAATCTCCTGAGTAGCTGGAATTACAAGCCCGAGCCACCGCACCCGACCTGACTGATGACTGATCACCTGGAGAACCGAGCAGCTTGACCAGACAGCCTTTGCTTTTTAAAACTGTGGCTCTTTGGTGGAGCCCATTGTCATGTGGCCGTATTATATTCTTGTTCCTTGATGGGATCCACGTGGAGGCTTTTAACAAAACCCTCCCTCACTTGGTGAAAATCTCCTTCTGACCTCTATAGATAACAATCTGTATGGTATAAACAAATAAGGAAAAAAAGGCATTTAAATCCTTTGTTTGCTATTACGTTAGAGAGAGGAAGGATATCCTCAGCATTTTAAGATGGACATTTTAAAAACTGTACTCAGAGTGGCAAGCAGGTGCAATCTAGTGTTATTTGACAAGATTGTTCTCTCTAGTCACTGCCCACCAAAAGGGAAAGCTTGGAACTGATTGACTAGGTAGCTATCCATTTACTGGGGAATAAGGAAAGCTCTGGGGCTTAAATGGTAAGGTTATCAAATATCTTACATCCAAACAGCCACCTTAAAATGACTGCCACACAGCCAATGGTTGCCTCCCGATGGTAATGTTTGCTATCGTAACGTACGATATGGTGCCTTGCAGACACTGGAAACTCAATAAAATTTTTCTTGGTGGTGATAACAGCCAGAAATAATATAAATTGCCTCTTATGTTGGTAACAACGGCTTGGTATGTTTTTGGTCAGGAGGGAGGCATTTTTACATAGTACACTAAAAATACAGGTGAAGTATTACTGCCACTGTATAACCATTAACGGATTTTGATGTATTTTAATAAGATTATTATTACTCTTAGATGAGAATTTGTTGCAAAGATGAAAGAAGAGTTCTTGTAAACTGTTCACTTAATTTCCTGTAATGTTAATATCTTAAATAAACATGATGCATCTATCAAAACTAAACTATTAACTAGCCTACAGATTTCATTTGGATTTCCCCACCATTTCTCATCAGTGAGCGACTCAGTACCACACAGCCATCGCTGAAATACATGAATTCAGAATCACTGGGCCTAGGTGTAGAGAAGACTGAAAAAGACTATAACATCTACCACGGATGTGCCAGAAATACTTTATATGCATGATCCGATTTCATCCTCCCCAGAAATTGGGGGTGGAGGGGAGAGTGTCCACTTTACAGATGACGACTGTGGCGTGATATACACAGGACCCTTCAGTTGGGCACTCAGGCCTCTCTGATTCCAAAGCCCAAGACCATGACCATGAATGGTACAGCACAGAACGAAGCACACCTATCACAGGTGCAGCACAGACACTGCCTCCATCCGCAGCCTTGCCCAGGATCTACCTTTCAAAGGTCACTTGGACCAACAGTGGCAAGTGACCCCAAGGTGGGAGGTTGTCCTGTAGCAATGACATGGGGTTTTCTGTGATGTATGGAGTTGGTTTCAACCCTCCACACTCCAGCTCTGCATGCTGGTAGTAGACGTTCTCCCCATCTCTGGCCACCCCCGCCGCTCTCCCTCCCCTGGGGTGAGTGTGGGGCTGCCCGCTGCTGGCCTGCTCCCCTCCCCAGCCGGAGCAGCTGGGAGCAGCACAGTGCAAACATCCCCACTCCCTTTTGCTTTTCTTTCCTGAGTGCTTTAAGGCTTAATTAACGTGTGTAAAGTGATCTGAAATGCGGGAATAAAAAGAGCTGGGGAACTTCAGAGTGTGGATGATTACCTGAGGTGAGACAGCTGAGAAGGGGAGGCCAAGGGAGACAAAGAGGGGTCTGGAGAGGTCTGGAGAGGCTGGGAGAGGCCTTCTGCTAGCAGCCAGCTGGCTGGCCCCGAGCCAGGTTAGGCAGTTTGGGGCATCATTCTGCCCCCATGCTTTCCTCTCAAGGCCCATGGAAGCTCTGCTCGCGAGTCAGACCTCAGGAAAAATAATTCTCAAAGGCCTGCGCCAGAGCTGAGGAATGGGTTTGAAGACACAAATTGTGCTTATCCCATAATTGGCCACATAGAGAGGGGGTGAGATGCCATCCATTGTCCACTATTGTGAAAGCAAGACCATCAGCAAATTATTGTTCGGTCAATGAAGGAATAAATGGGATAGATAATCAAAGATATCAATGAATCAAAGTGAGTTTTGTTCTTTCTTTTTGACAAGCATGGATTCATAGCCGTGATTTAGTACTGCCACTTGTGGAAAGCGATAAATCCCTTATAAAATGGTGAGTAAAAGGAGTGACATCCAAGCCATGTGCTATTTCACCATCTCCTTAATGTTTGTGAGTAAAAGGGTGAGGCTGTCGGTTTCCTGCAGAATGTTAAGGCTTCTGACTTCATAGAATGAAGGCGGGTGGCATTTTATTGCAATTTGAAGCATACAAAGAGGCAAGTGGAAAATCTTTCAGTATAACCTGATACCCCCTGTATCTAGAGAGTTAGCATTATGGGGCTCTTTCCAGGACAGGGAAGATTTCTGTGCATCTCTGTGTGTACATAAACGGTGGCTATATATACAGCCTTTTCTAAACAGTTTATGATAATAGAGAGGAAAAAAGTTTGTTTAGATAACCTAAAGTTTATATTAGGCTTTCATCATGTTTTAACATCCTGCTGGGGTTAATAGTTGTGCAGTTATCCATCCCTTGAGCCCATGAACTGAGGATGTGGCTGCTGGTAGGACCTACAGCTTGGCACCCTGAGTGAGCAGAAAAAACCTCACTCCTCCTAGCATCAGTTAGAGAAGTCCAGAAGACTCTAATCAGCTTGACGTGGGGCCAGGTGCCCACGCTGGGGCCAAGGGTATGGTCCCACTACAAGATGTTGGCTTGCACTTGACCCAGGACCATTATGTGGAATGAGAAATCACCCCCAACGGAGCCAGGTAGCCACTCCTATTCGTGTCTACTCCAGCTCAGCAGGTAAAGCGTCTAGGAGACACTGTTGGTCCCAGCCTCCTACCAAGGTAGCCAGGACCCCCCTTAGCCATCCACTTTGTTCCTTGCCAGACATCACACTTCTGACTGATTCTTCCTGGGGCTGTGTCTGTGGGATGCTGTGGTGTACACAACATGTTCTCTCACCCCTGGGTCACTCAAGGGTCATCTGAAGTCACCAGTGCCAAATTCGTTCAGGTCTACATCTGAACTAGTATAATAATAATTTCCTAATAAGTCACCCTGCCTGCTGACATCTAAATCATTTTGGTCTACATCATCATCCGTAGGTTACCGGCCGCTGTTCACCGGAATGGCCATTTTATACAGGGAGCTGCCTGTTTGGCAGCACATACAGTTCCTGGAAGGATTTTTGCAGAACACTGAGGTCCTTACAACAAATGACATGATAGTTAATTTTATACGTCAACTTGACTGGGCCACAGGTAGCCACCTATTGGACAAACATTATTCCGGGTGTATCTGCGAAGATGTTTTTGGATGAGATTAATACGTGAGACACAGATTGCCACAAAGCAGATCACCCTCCCTTATGTTGAGCAGGTTCCACCCAATCAGTTGAAGGCCTGAACTGGCATATTGCGTCTGCCTTCAGACTCAAACTGAAACATCAGCTTTTCTGGCATCTCAAGCGTGCTGGCCTTTGGACCAGAACTATACCATCAGCTCTTTGGGGCCTATAGTTGGCCCGCTCCAAAATCTTTCAGCCTCCATAAGCATGTCAGCCAAATTCTTACAACAAATCTCTTTTCCTCTACATATTTAAATATATCCTATCAGTTCTGTTTCTCGGGAGAATTCTGATGTACAAATACCTTCTTATTTATTAACAGTATTCATGTCTTCAATTAAAAAGTTTATTGAGCACCTACTATCTGCCAGACACTGTTTTTATGTCTTATAAATAATCACTGAATAAAGTAAGGATTCCTGGCCCCAAGGAACGTCTACTCATGTGTGTGAGGGGGAATAGACAATAAATTATGAAAATCCTAAGTGAAATAGTAATGTGTTGGCCGGTGGTAAGTTTAAGGAAAAAAAGGAAAATAGTATAGGATGAGGAGGTTCAAGAAATATTGGAAAGGGGACATTTGAACAAAGTCTTCTATGAGATGAAGGGGTTTGCCACGTGGAATCCTGATTGAGGTCACCCCTGTGGGCGCAGACGGCCACCTGCATGTCCAGCAGGATCTATCTATAGGTCCTTTTCATCAGAGGCTTCATTTTAGCCACACTAGTGTCCACATGGCACTCTGGCCCGCCTGCCTGCCCGCCTCACTTTTTCATCACTGTTTCATCCCTCCATGCCTTCGCCTGTGCCTAGGCCAGGGGTTCTCAACCTTCCTAATGCCACGGCCCTTTAATACCCTTCCTCATGTTGTGCATGTTGTGCTTCACGAAGCAGTAACGAAAATAATTTTATGGTTGGGGGTCACCACAACATGAGGAACTGTATTAAAGGGTCACGATATTAAGAAGGTTGAGAACCACTGGCCTAGGTTGTTCCCTCCTGTGGGAACTCTCTTCTCCTTACTTTTATATCTATCCCAGTAAACGTCACCCAGACGCTAATCCCAGCAGAGAGCCAAGAATGTCCCCAAGCTGGACGCTAATAGGAAGTGGCGGTGTTACCTGAGGCCAGGGCCTGGGGCCTTAGGTAGAAGGCTCAGCCAGATGCGGTGCGGTGAGAGATGCTGTCAGAGGAGAGAGGGAGGTGAGAAACTCTCAGGCCTCTGCGTTCTTGCCATCCACTCTTCCTCCAGGGCCCCTTATCGGCCATGCCAGCCCCCAGCCAACTGCCCCAGGACTCTGTGAAACTCAGCTCGCCAGAGGCAGCTTCTAGCAAACGGCAGGCCTGAAAGTACAACTGGTCCAGAGCTGGGTTAGTTGGCATTTGAGTATAGAGCACCAGTGACATGATTTTCCTCTAGTATTTTCACTTCTGTGCCACAATTGTTTGCCTGTCCATGGGCTCCATGTGACAAGGAGCGTCTTGAGGAATTTGTTTATTTTTCTACTCAGAGCCTAGAACAGGCCCTTGCTTAACATTTGGTGTATACACATTTGGACAAGTGAGTGAGTGACAGTTTCTTTTGACTAGTAGCTCTCTGGCTGGCTCTCGCTCTGAGGAACTGCTCACCACCAGCATTTCTTTTCAGCTTCTCATCGCCTCTTATTGGTGCTAAGAGTGCCTTGAGCCTAGCATTTGCAACATTTGAAGGCCATATGCATGGTGCGACTATAAAGTAATTAGACCAGTTTTCAACAAAGGGATCAAATGAATTCATCAAGTTAAGTTTTGCATGAATCCTTCCAAGTGTTTCCCTTGGAAAGATTGGGCTATCTTCCAATGTCATTGCCATCCCTGGCCCCTTTCCTTATGAAAAAAATCAATCACTTTTCAAAATAAAATGTTTCCGGTGTTAAATACCACACCAGCCCTTCACCTGGTGGCATTTTGGTGGGTTGGGAGGCATCATCAGAGAAGTTACATTTCCTTTCAGCAGTGGTGACTGAACCGAGTGGGGACTTTATTATGGGTTCAGGAAGGCTGAGAAGCAATGCATTGGAGACCCATCGGACCTCCCGTGGTCACCAGGTCTGGACAGAGACTCTTTGGATCTCACTAAAAGGCCCCCCTATATCTGAAATACATTGAGTTTCCAGGGTTTTCAAGGCCTTTCAGCCTTCGAGCTGCACAACTTGAGAAAACTTTCCCCTTCCAGGTGCAGAGTTAATTCTTAATCTCTGATAAAAAGCAAAAATGTGCGTGGGTGACGGGAGCATTGCTCAGCCTCAGAGTTTTAAGTCTTCTGTCTGTGAAGGGGCCCTGGACAGCCCCAGGACAGAAATCTGATCCCTGTGTGTCTCACTAGCCATCTTTCTCATTTAATGGAGACAAATGTTTTCAACAAGTTTCATATTTCCACGCGGGTGAATGGCTGCTGATGACTGAAGAAACCTACCTGAGTTTTCACTCTGGTTATTTCATTTTCCACAATACTTATAGAGAAATAGTTGGGACATTAGGTGGTATACTCGAAAAAGCGGAGCTTTTTGCAAGTGGAGACCAGGGTCGGGATTCCAGCTGCTCTGATCATTATTGTGTGATCCTGGAGAAGTCCCATCACTTTTCAGCACCTTCATTTTTTTGTTTGATAATTTGGGATTATAATATCTATGTTCTCGCAGAGGAGCAGTAGAGAACATGATGGATGTGTGAGTGCTTGGAAGACTGACACGTGTAACATATTACAACTGGTTCTTTGCGTAGATATAAGGCATCAGAAAATGTGCCTTTGATGTTTATTTGACACTAAAGAATCTTCCATTAGATTTATTTAGCTAAAATTGGAAAGGGGGAGGAAAGGATACTTTTCAAAGACTTTTTCTGCTCCACAAATAGAATTTGGAAAGCACATATTTGATTTTCTTTTTGGTGTAAACCACAGCGCCATTGTTATTAGCAGTTTTACAGAATTGTGACCTTCAAGCTTGGTGATATCAAAGACTGAAAGAACTCCCAGTCTTGAAGCCTTTCAAACAGGCTTTTCAAACTAAACCACTTTTATTTTGAATTAAGGACTAATAGAATTGTCCTCTTAATTGAGCACTTGCAAGATTAAAAGTTGCTTTCCAGGTGGGCTTCAGTAAGTGAATGTGCCAAGAGGTTGCTGAAAGCCCTTCTGGGGGCCAGTGAGGGGAAACTGATAGGAGTTCATGTAACAAATACCCTTCCTCTGTTGTGAAAGAGAAAGCTCGAACTTAACAGTCATCCTGATTGTCCACGAGCTGATTTGTGTATAAATCTGGGATCATAATTTACTTTCACTTTACTGATTTTGCGAATTTTCGCATTTGTTTTTAATTTGTAATTAAGTTTTCTCTATGAGGCACACCATATGCCACCATTAATTCTTTCTCGTTGATTTCTTAGGCGGTACATGAGTGCATATTTTGATGCAATTTTTGAGGTCTTTTGAAAATCAAATGACGACGTGTTTAGCCATATGGGGCTTTGTTATTTAAAATAGCATATTATAAAGTAAGAGAAAGCAAAATGCAAAAGGACCTGTCAAGGCGGGGGTGGGGACATACTGGAAAACGGTTTAAAACATTGTCTTGAACCCACAAATTGTCCAGCTTTTTGGCTTTTTCTGCGTTATAGCTTTGAGATCTGCCTTAATTGATCTCATACCGTGTCTTACCTTCTGTGAACGTCCAGTGTCACAAGTGCACCGAGCACCCCCCTGCCAGGTACTCCCTAGGCTCTGTACTGGGGGCTGCAGAGCCTCATATCTACCTTGTCTGAGTTCAGTTGTAGCCAATGGCTTTCTTTTAATACCCTGTGCCAGGATTTGACATCAAGCTCTAGTTCGCCCGCGCAGACCGTGGCCGCTTTCGAAAGGGGCGGACGGGGCTGCGGGTGTCACAGCACCGGGCTTCGCGCCGCTCGGGAGCTGCCGGCGGCTGTACGTGCGGGCTGCAGACCGGGCCTCGGGGCAGGCGCGGCGCGCACTAGGACCCAGCAGGGCTCCGGGCCCGGGGTGGGAGCCGCGCCGCCGACCCCGGGCGGGCGCCGGGCTCAGGAGCCGGGGTTCCGGCCGCGATCGGCTGCAGCTCGGCCGGGAGACGGCGCGACCCGGCGGCGGGGCCACCCGCGAGTCCAGCGTCGCTGCAGCCCCCCAATGCGGCCGCGAGAAGCAGCGAGGGGGGCAGGCCTTCGAAGGTAACGAAAATGGGGCTCATTTCCTGCCTCCTAATCTGCTCTTGTTTAGCATTGTCATGAGAAGCCCTCGGTGTTCAGCCTGCTGCATTTTGGGGCACCCTTTGATTTTTTTTTTAAGGTGTCCGCCCCCATTTTTCCACCTGGTTTCAGATTGATTTATAGCCTGCAGCCCCAATGAGAAAGATCCAGGAATGGCAAGTTGCTTATTTTCATTAGTTTTGTCTCAAAAGTAAGTTCATTAAAAAAAAAAAAAAAAGTTTCTCAGGAATTTGTGGATAGTTGTTTTTTAAAAAAAAATTTAAAAATTGCAGACAAATAGGTGTTCATAAAAATTATCAAATAATTGATGTAATTTTGTTAATGACTTCTAGAGAAGCCCACTTTGTGGGCTGCCCAGGCTTTACTTTTATTTTCAAGGAAGAAGCGTTGTTAAATGTGGAGTTTGGGTGGGCAGAGTTCACAGCATTGCTGTCGCAACTGTTTTGCTATAAATTATAAACAGTGTGTCAAATCTACAGGCAGTTTAAACCTGTTTTCAAATTCTGTAACTGGTTATCCTGATATGACATACACAGATGAGAGTTTCCGTTGAGGGCAGTGGGAGTATTTTCTCTTTCTGGAGAAACATTGTTTTGAGAAGAAAACCGTGATTACCGGCTGGGGAGGCTTAAGAGACTATTTTTCATGCTTTGTCTATACTCCCGGAATGACATTTGGGGAAGGGAAACATAATCTTTCTCTGGCGCTTTTAATTGTGCGGTTATTAATTTATTTAATTTATTAGTTCCAATTGGTCAGGCTCAGGGAACCCTTCGTCACAGGCTGTGCTTAAGGTGACACATTTGCTAGCAGTTGGGACACATGATTGCAAATGTAAAATGTGCCTTCTCTGAAAGGACTGGTCTGCTGGAAGCTCCCATGTGGAGCTGTTGTAGGCAGGGTGCGACCGGCTTCATTGAGGAAAAAGGGAATCGTTTTCCTTAGCTAAGGAAGACATCCTGTTATATTCCTTTTGTTCCCTGTTTTTCATTGATCGCCAGCTCTGCCTTAGGAGAGCAGCTCAGAGGGTGCAGAGCTCTGAAGACTGCACAGATGACTACAGCCCACTTGAACTCTCATACTGATTGGTCAGTTAGATTGAGACTTAGGAAAACAGACACCCCAAACCCTTTTTAAAAATTGTGCTGTGATTTCACATTAGCCTTCTTGTGCGCAGATTTCTGCAAGGTCGATTTTGCAAATTCTGATGCAGTTTGCTCAAGATACCTTTATGTTTAATTTTTTTGTTGTTGTTTCTATCCAGATAAAGTAGGCCATTTTGGTGACAGATTTCTTTGCAGACGTCAGCTACGAGCCTTGTGGATAGACCCATCACTTTATAATGCATTCCTGATGATTTCTGCTCATAAGTTGTAGAGTGCAAAGTTGTTCAACTTAGAATAATTTTTCCGAACCGTTTTTTGATCTGAGTATTTAAATAGCACTCTCAGCAGATGGATGCTTAACTGTATCATTACTTTGATAATTTAAGTGCCTTGTGCATTAGCATGTTTCATGCACTAAATCTAAGTGTGTGACAGAGATAGAATGAGACAATAAAGAACAAACAATCAAAATCAGCCTGCACACTATTATAAGAAATTGTGGCATCTGCTTTGAGGAGAATGCATTTCACATTCCAGAAAAAGGGCATTCTTCACCACATAAGAATATAAATTAGTAAACGTTTTGAAATATTATATCTAGAAGACAAAATATGAAGCCCACGAACATTCTCATTTGAGCCTTCAAAGCGTTTTCATTAAAGAAGCACTCTTCCCGAAGTTGTTCAGCGTATAAACACTTTTCCGATTGGCTTAAAAATTTAGACACAGGAAGTGGATTGTATCTAATAACCGATGAGTGGAGACATGGTTGTCATGGAAACCAAGAGGAGTAACTCCACCCCCACCACCACATATACATACTCTACCATCACCACCACTTGAAACAACAACAACAACACAAACAAAACCTGCTTGTCATCACAGATGCCTGGAGAACATGTTGGCTTCTGTAGGTTTCCCACTGCATCTGTTGAAACCTGAGACTGTGCCTGTCAAATCAAGGTCATTTTACAACAACAACCAAAAATGCAGGCTCCTGGATTTTGTAACTGTATTTTTTGTTGAAAATATTTGAGGAGAGAGCCTTAAAGCTAGAATGAGCACCCTTGCTTACTTTGCATTTTGCTACCTCTGAGTTGTGCGAGGGAGGCAAGGCTAAGATGAATGTATTTGAGCGCTTAATTGTGGAATCAAGCTGACTTGTATGTCTACTATTAACTCTTCTTAGAGCCATAGAGAACAGAATGTTATCTATGGATGAAGAGACATCTGGGGAAGGTATAACCAGGCATTTTAATTTGCAAGGAGGTTCAAAGTTGAACTGAAGCAACTAAACTTAAAGACTTGTGGCATTTTGGAACCTTGCTCTGAGACAGCAGGGTGGGGGAAAACTGAAGACTGTCCCGCTTTGGGAAATATAAGGTGGAGTGTTTTCAGTAGCAGAACAGGGAGGGGAAAAACTCATAACTGGAAATAAGAGCTGTTTCAAAACTGCAATTATTATTATTATTCAGTTGACTTAGAAAAGATTCCTCTTTTGCGGATGAGAAAGAGTGCTTTAGTTTTTAGAATAATTTAGAGGTTTCCAAAATCAAAGTTGCAAATATTTCTAGTATCTTGGTAATGGTTTCCCTGAGGAATGTAAAGAAAGAAGAGACATTTGGAGGCTGCCCCACCCCCACTCCATTCATTTTCCTGGCTGGAAAGTAATTGAAGAGACCCTGTCCTAAATTTTGACTTTGAGAATCAACACTGAACCTTGTAAATATAAAGCAAATGCATTTCTTAACACTTTCCTGATCTTGTCAGTGGAAGTCTTCACATTTTAAGTTCTTGATATTCATTTAGAAATGTCTTCCTTCCAATCATGGTAATTTATAGTATCGTATTGCTTTATCTTAATTGAAAATGGTCAGTTTTTTAAAACTTTGCAATTAACAGTTCAATCTTTTTTAAAAGCAACAAATATCCCTTGTTTTCAAAAACTAATTGCATGAGGAGGGAGGGAGAAGTCCTAACTCTATTTTAATGTTTATTTACTATCCTGCATCCGTATCATAGGAAATATAGACTTAGAAGCTACATAGCATTGTTTGAATGACTTAGCATATATTTTATGGTTCCTTGTTGTCAAATATTTAACTGATTGGGACTTGGTGAAGAAGATTGAGTTTAGGGGCACAACTGGTCTCTTTTAGCAAAGGATTTCCTGTAGGGAGCTTTCTTATCTGCGAGTGTGTTCATTGGCAGGAAACATGTCAGTTGCTTGTTTTTACAAACTGAAGGAAATGAATGGGATTTGTTAGCTTCTAGAATCCACCTTCATTCTCCATTGTCTTACAAATAATTTGCTCAGAAAGCTTCATTTCTAAAGGGACTTTTGAGAAGTACAATTAATTCACTCCAAATCATTGGCATTACTGTTTATTTCTTTTTTACTTTGGGATTAGAAACATCGATTGTTACACTACCATGTATGACTTACTTTACTAATACAAATTAACAAGGTGTTCAATAAAATTCCAATTCATATTCATTTGTCAGATAGTTATTCACGTATTTACTGAAGCTGGCATTTTTGGATGGCTAAGCCAAATTTCTAATAATTGTTCCAGAATACTAATCAAATGCCAGTGTCAATTTTGGAATAGCTTGGAGAGGTAAATAGGTTTGGAGAGGTAAAGGGAGAGCGGAGGCTTTATTCTTCTCTTTGCTTATAACAAAAGGTCCATAAAGAATACATGTCAGGTATGTACACCAACCTTGTGGTGACAAGAAAAAAAAAGTTTGGGGCGAGTAGGCTAATGCCACTATAGAGTATATACACATATGAGGAAAACAAATCTTAACTTTGAAAGGATTTAGTGTGCAAAAGTCTGGATTATTGTTTGGAAATTGAAGATAAGTGTATTTCATTGCCTCAATTCATGTATGTTTCCAAATGAGGAAGAGGTAAAAAGGGGAAGCTTCTTTAAAGGAAAATAAGTACATAAACCCCCATTTGCAGGGGACCCTGGTAAGGGAGGTTGGAAGTGCCTGGGGAGAGAGAACCCTTTATTGCAATGATTTTCACAAAATTTTGGTAGACATCATTTTTGTTTTATATTTAGCGCCAAATGAAATCTTGTGCAAGACTCTACTATATGAGTTAAACTAGAGCTGCTCTAGAGGAGCTAGGAACCCAGAGCCTCTCAGGTACACTCTAGAACTCTAGTACCCTGGTGAACACAGTTGAAAGCCACTGCTTTAAAAATATTCTCTAAAGAAGACCCGAGAGAATCGCCTGCAGAGCCCTGGAACCTGCTAGGTAAAGAGAGAACTTTTGCCTTGACAATTTTCGAGGACTCTTGCGTTCATAGTGAATAGGAAAAGTCAGCAATTGGGTGCTCTAAGAAGCAGATATGCATACGGAAAAAGATAGGTCCACTCACAAGTGTGAAAAAGCCCTTCTCCAGTCATAATGGGCCAAGGGGAAAGGGTGTTTTTAGGAGTTTCTTATAAATTATAGGAACATCACATGGGGGTGCTTGAGAAGGATTAGCTATCATCTTACTGGAATACGTAGATTTATTCTGGGACCACCTCAGGATCTGCTCTATCACTGTTATTCTGTTAGTCAGTGAAAATAATTTCATATTAAGTGTCATTTGTAAAATGAAGGTTTGCCGAGCTGTATAAATCTGCTTGGCAGACTCAGAGTGTTTTGAGTGTTGAGTTAAATGATAACACACAGATGATATTTGAATGTCATCAAATATACTCACATTATCTCCTCTGTTATGAGATTGTACTGAAATGGCAGCATTGAGATCAGAATCAGTTCTTGTCTTTACATCCCAGAAGCTACCCGTTATTAAGGATTTCTAGGGGTGGCAGATAGAGGAATCCCATAGTTTCTCTCTTGATTTTCACAATCACTTGATTCACGTAGGCATGGGGATGGAGGTAAGGAGAAATTAGCTGAAACTTCAGGCAAACCGTGGTAGAATTGTGCTTCTTATAGCCACAGCCAACCTTCTGTAACTTCAGGCAAACCATGGTATAACTGTGCTTCTTATGGCCACGGCCAACCCCCCTGTATTGTTTCTTGGAGGCTGCATGGTTGAGACGTCTGCGGAAGTAGAAAGGATAGACCCCTCTGTACATTCTGCTACTACTTTCAATGAGCTTGCTGTGTTTCTACTACCTGCTTGGGGCTAGAGGTGGAGATTAGAGTAGTGTATTCCAGGACGCCACAGACCCTCCAACAATTATGTTGAGGCTGAAACTAGAATAAGCACAAAATGGTTGTCAATGGTAGTGAATGAAAATGGTCATGGTTAACTTTCCTTACAGAATAAAACTTTTCATGTTTAGGCTATATGAAGCTATTGTATTTCACCTCCCATCTGCATTTTGAAGAAGAACAAGTGTGTACAGCCTCAGAAAACCAACAGAACCATCCCAAGGCATATTCAGGAAAATAGAGCAGTACTTCTTTGGGAGTGAACATTATATTCTCGTGTTCTTGGGAACTGTGTTTTTGAACTGAAGGGTGCATGCCAATTACCGGGACATTGCTGAAGTTGTTAATGGAGGACTTCTCCAAATGTTGTGTAGGGTGTGTACCTTCACAAAGGTTCACAGAGTAGCAAATCCCACTTGGAGAGGCATTTTAGTATATTATATAAATTTAGATTTTATTTTATTTTATTTTTTGCAGTTTTTGGCCAGGTCCGAGTTTGACCCACCACCTCCAGTATATGGGGCTGGTGCCCTACTCCTTGAGCCACAGCTGCTGCCCACAAAGTTTAGATTTTAGATAACCCAAGAGATTTCTTTGTACTCCGAAGTTTTCTGATTTGGCAAAATTAATAGTTTTGTATCTTTTAAAATGAAAGCAATTACTATATAATGACTACTTAATAAATGTCTCTAAGTTAAGACCGTCATAGTGTTTCTTGTGACTAGATTTAGCATTTAGAAGAGTCTCTTGAAAAAGAAATAAGTTGTTTTGGCTATGTTTGGTAATATTGGGTGATATAGATAAATCACATCCCACTGGTAAGGGGTTTTCATTTGGTGCCATTCCTTACATTATTTTATTTGTTTCTCACATTAATTTAGTAATATTACTAATATTAACTGTGGTAATATGCAATAATGTCCCATTCTACAGAGGAAGAAATCAAGGCAACTATGTTCCCAGAGCCACATGTTCTTTGGTAGCTAACAAGTTTTCACCCTCAAGTCCCCTGACTCCAAGTTCCAGGCATTTCCTACCCCATTGACCGTCTCATTACTGGTACTTGTAACTGTTCTTCTGTTTCTATTCCGAGGTTGAAGACTTCCCCATCTACACTTGAAATGGAGTCCTCTCCTGGGAAGAAGTGCAGAGTGGGCTGGGATGTGTTTGCTGGGATCCCAGCCAGAATGAGCACTTTGCTTCTTGACATTCTGTGTCCCACATCTGTCCCTTAGAGATGAGAGGAACTTCATTGTCCCTTGTCAGTGATCGTTTTACTTCGTTTGTCTTCATCTTTAGGGTTTTCCTCCATCCACCCCTGAGCAAGTTCACCTCCCTGGTAAATGAAAGGTCTTGACCACAGGGATATGATTTTTCCTGAATTACTCAAATATTATACTCAGTCTAACTCTTGGTGGCATTGCTAACTCACAAAAACAGGTTTCCTAGGTAACATTCACTTTTATAACTGGTATAAACTACTCAGCAAACTCAAAGGTGCAATTACAGGGACATTTCCTTGATTTCTTTCAGAATAGAAACACCTGTCTTAACTCATCATATTAACAAGATATCCAGTATCTCCTTTTTTGGGGCCCCTCATGCCCCTAAATTATAAATCCCACGTGGGCTTATAGAGGTCAGATTGGGGCAGGGTTCTGTTGGACTTCCTCATTTTGTCCGGGAGCTCTGCTCTTGCACTAGTGTAGGGGAAAATTATGAGTTGAATCATTAGCTGGTCATCCCACCATCCCTAGTACACACGGCCAGTTGGAACTAGCAATGGTACAGATGTAGACATGTCCAGTGAAGTATGTCTGGTACTTTCTAATTCTCTTGAAGAGTTCAGGTGAATGATGAACTTGGTGGAACTAATTCAGATTTCACAGGGATGATGTATATATTTCACATGCATGAAATCATTTTAAAGACTTGATTGAAGGAAGTGCTAAAGACATGCACAATAAGTACATATGGACAAATCATCCACACGGTCATTCAGTGAACCCCTACTGTATACCAGGAACTGGTGATAGGATACAAAGATGAAGACAGCACTCCCAGGCTACCACCTGCTCTGTACCTCTAACTGGCTTCTTAACTGGAAATATCCCCAAATGTCACTCTTTCGAAGTTCATATTTTAAGTGGATATATACAGATTAAAGTGACACCCTCCTGAGCTCCTTTCTAGGGGTATTATGCCTTTTGTTTTGGTTTGGAAGCAGTCCCTGCAAGGAGATTCAGGGTGAATAGTTTACTTGAGTGCAGGCCCCAGAAAGACACCAATAGGGAGTGTGGTGGGAGATGAGGAAGCGAAATCAGCTAATGTGCTTGTCCTACCAGGTATCACTGTGGGCAGCCCACTAGGACATGTCAATTTTGACCACTGGTTGAGGACTCTTCTCAGGAGGCATTGATTCCAGCACTTGAGGTCTGCGTGTAAGCTGGTTGAGCACATTTTAGCTAGAGAAGGTTCTTGAAGACTTTTGGATATCCTTGGTAGTAGCGGGAGGTTGGGGTGGTGTATGCAGCCTCCAGAAGACGACGTGGCCGGCACATCGGAGGCCCCTGCTACCACTCTTTGTTCTTTAGCTCCTTCTACAGCCTTGGAACTATATATATTTTAGAACAATAAGAAGATTTAATAGTTCTTTGAACTTCAAAATGAATGAAGATCTTGGTCGAGTGGTTTTTCAGTCTAAAAATACACGAGTGTAAGTTCAGAAATCTAAGCATTCAGGCAAAAATTTACTATAAGGGCAGTCACTTCTTGCTTTTTTCCTCTGTTACAACCATTAGTTTCCCAGGTTAGAAAACTTGGACACCCAATAGTTTTGCATCCCACGTGTCTAATTTTTCTCCAGGACGCCTTGTAACTTTTTTGAAATCCACCTCGTATTCATCTTGATTCTGATGCTTCACTCCAAGAATACTGCAGGTGGCCTTGAGGGGGCTCTCTCCCCTCTGACTCCTTTCTTTCCTCTATACCCTCGAAGACTCCTGTCCCTAAAACATTCTCAAAATATGGGCTTTGAAGCTAGACTTCCTGTTTTCAAATCCTGTCTCTGCCACTTACAGCTGTGTGACTTTAGGCAAGTTACTTAAGCTAAGACTCAAGTCTTAGGTAATATTTCCATAAGTAATGTGGAAATAAAACTCGGTAATGTGGAAATCCTGAAGGGATTATTGGGAGGGCTAAATCATAGAGTCCCAGAAAGCACTTGGCACAGAGCCTGGCGTGTAGTTACAGCTCAAATTGTTGTAGCTATTTTTACTGTTGTTAATATTGTTGTTATGCCCTCATCTACTAAGAACCTAGGATGGCTCCTTGTTGCCCACCTTACCACTTATGCCCTTCTCTGCCTACCTTTTAAGTTTTTCCATAATCTGGCCCTACCCGTTCCTGCTCAGCGAATGCTCCAGGATCTGAGCAGTGATTACTCATCTCTCCATTTGCTGTGGCCCTTCCAGCTCCCCTGCCTTTGTGCCTCTTGTTCCCTGGCCACAACCTCCTCCTTCCTCCTTGTTGTAGAGTCAGGCCTTTTGTCCACTTAAAAACTATATGTTCATTTTGGCTATAGCGTACCTTCCTCCCCAGCACACACCCATTGGTTATCAAGAGAAAGAATACTAAATTTTGACTGCACCCACTTTTAAAACTTAGTTGGATCTAAAAATCCAAATAGTCCCTTAAGATAATTCTGTCTTCCTAGGAAAGCAATACATACCCTCTAATGTCTCATCTACCCCATCCACGTTTCTGTGGGACAAGGTGTCCGGCGCTGCCTTCCCTTCTATTCTTAAAACTCAGGTCCGTAGGCTGGGCGGCCTGTGCTCTCAGGGGCTGGGTGTCTTGTCCCTGGCTCCTGCTGGTTCAGCCATCCCAGTGGTTAATGTCTGTGGTTTTCTGACATGTAGGCCAGTCTAGTGGTTTTCAAAGGTCCGCAGTAAGATACGTTTAATCTGTTCTGGAACTAGAGGAAAAACATATACATTTATTGATAGATTGTACAAGAGATTCTCATTAGTACACATGGATAAATGAAACCAGAATTTTAGGAGACATTATTATTCTTGTTATGCTTCTGATGCTCTCGGGTGTGTTCCATTCTATTTTAATTAAGGAAAGAAACACTAGTTAGGGCCCCCTAAGTGACTCACAGTTTGCAAAAAGAAATAGTCTGATTATCCTTTGGGCCTTATCTGAACCCGATGTGGCAGGCCCTGCTGACCTGGTCTCACCTTAGTGCTCACTGGTAGCAAACTGAGTGGTAGTCACCCCCTTGTCAAGCCTGCTGGCCTGGTGGTCTTCGCCTGGAGTCCCCTCCCTGGCTACCGCAGGTCCTGAGGCAGGCTTATTTCTCCCCAGCATCTTAATGCTTTTTGTTGTTTCCAAAAGTGACCGTATCAATTTATACTCTCATCTGTAGTGGATAAATGTCTCTTGTTGCATATTCTCACTGATGTTTAATATTGTAAGACTTTAGAACTTTTGCCAATTTAGTAAGTGTCAAATAATCTCGTTTTTATTTTAATTTTACTTTTCTTCGTTATTCAGAAGCTTGAGTTTCTCTTCTTATGTTTACTGAGCGTAGCTGTTTGTTCATTTGTGAAGTATCTGGTTTGCCTGCTACATCAGTCTGGAGTCCACCCAGAACTAATTTTTGTGCATAGACTGAGGTAGAAGTATGGTTATTTTTTATACCAGACCCCCCAATATAATATATACATTATAGATTCACATATTGCAGCTATACAAATATTGTATATACACATCTATTGTGTGTATGTATAAATGTATATTCTGTATGTCTTTTTGTAAGCCTATAGCTACATTTGTATCTGTTTATCAATTTGTTGACAGCTATGTAGATATTTAATTGATTTAGGTAAACTTTTTATTGAATTATACATACAGAAATAAGCACAAGTCTGAAACTCCATAAATTTTTAAAGTCAACATACCCATGTAGCCAGGACCCAGATCAATAAACAAAGCATCACCTGTACCTGGGAAGTCC
>CAUYRH010163898.1:0-12511 GCA_963574655.1 Perodicticus potto | reverse complement strand
ATAGTCTGAGATCTTGTAGTGTGATTCCTCCTGCTTTCTTTTTATTTGTGAGTGATGTCTTAGCTATTCGAGGATTTTTCTATTCCATATAAAACAAAGTATTATTTTTTCAAGATCTTTAAAGTATGAAAGTGTATCTTTAATAGGGATTGCAGTAAAATTGTATATTTCTTTGGGTAGTACAGACATTTTAACAATGTTGATTCTTTCCAGCCATGAGCATGGCATGTTTTGCCATTTTTTCCATCTTCAGCAATTTCTTTTCTTAGAGTTTCACAGTTTGATTTATAGAGATCTTTCACATCCTCTGTTAGATAAACTCCCAAATATGTAATCTTCTTTGGCACTACTGTGAATGGAATAAAGTTCTTGACTGTTTTTTCAGCATGACTATTGTTGGTATATATAAAGGCTACAGATTTACGAGTGTTGATTTTGTAACCTAAGTCACTGCTGTATTCCTTAATCACTTCTAAGAGTTTTGTAGAAGAATCCCTGGTGTTTTCGAGATATACCATCATATCATTTGCAAAGAGTGACAGTTTGATCTCTTCTGACCCTATGTGGATACCCTTGATCATCTTTTCTTGCCTAATTGCAATGCCTAAGACTTCCATTACAATGTTAAAAATCAGGGGAGACACTGGGAAACCTTGCCTTGTTGCTGATCTGAGTGGAAATGATTTCAATTTATCTCCATTCAATACGATATTGGCTGTGTGTTTGCTGTAGATGGCCTCTATCAGTTTAAGAAATGTCCCTTCTATACCAATTAGCTGAAGTTTTCTGATCATGAAAGGATGCTGGATATTATCGAAAGCATTTTCTGCCTCAATTGAGAGAATCATAAGGTCTTTGTTTTTTAATGTGTTTATGTGATGAATTATATTTTTAGATTTACGTATATTAAACCGGGCTTCAGACCCTGGGATAAAATCCAGTTGGCCACGGTGTATAATTTGTTCCATGTGTTGCTGGATCCTGTTTGCTAGGATCTTGATGAATATTTTTGCATCAATATTCATTAGTGATATCAGGGTATAATTTTCTTTTCTTATTGGGTCTTTTCCTGGTTTGGGGATCAAAGTGATGTTTGCTTCATAGAATGTGTTGGGTAGTATTCTTTCTTTTTCTGTATTTTGGAAAAGGTTAAGTAATATAGGTACTAGTTCCTCTTTAAAGGTTTGGTAGAATTCTGACGTGAATCCATCTGGTCCCAGGGTTTTCTTTTTAGTGAGATTTTGTGAAGTTGTTCCTATTTCAGTATTTGATATAGGCCTGTTCATCATTTCCACTTTATTCTGGCTATTTATTGGTCTATTTCCTTCAGATTTCTGTATTTCTGAGAATAGAGTTCCTTCTAATATTCATGAAGGATTTTTTTAATTTTTGAGGAGTGTGTTGTTTTTAGATTTTACCATTTTTGATTGATGAAATTAGAGGTTTTACTCTTATTACCCTGGTTCGCTTAGTCAAAGATTTATTTATTTTATTGACCTTTTCAAAAAACAAACTTTTTGACTTATTGATCTATTGTATAATCATTTTGTTTTCAATTTCACTTAATTCTGCTCTAATTTTGGCTATTTCTTTTCTTCTGCTGGGTTTTGAATTGGAATGTTCTTCCTTTTCTAGTTGCTTGAGATGTCCCATTAAGTTGTTAACTTTTTCTCTTCCCATTCTCTTGAGGAAGGCTTGCAGTGTTATCAATTTCTCTCTCAGGACTGCCTTTGCGGTATCCCAGAGGTTCTGATCATTTGTGTCTTCATTGTCATTTCGCTCCGAAGAATTGGTAATTTACATCTTAATCTCATCTATAACATAGCTATTATTCAGAACAAGGTTATTTATTTTCCATATTTTTGTATGAGTATGCATATTCCTGTTGTTATTGAGTTTAAATTTAATTCCATGATGGTCCAAGAAGATGCAAGGAATGATTTCCATTCTTTTAAATTTGCTGAGGTTAGACCTGTACCTAAGATGTGATCAATTTTGGAGGATGTTCCATGGGATGATGAGAAGAATGTGTATTCAGTTTTGTTAAGATGAAATGTTCTGTGGATGTCTATTAGATCTAATTGTTGAAAGGTTAAGTATAAGTCTAAATTTTCTTGGCTTAGCTCCTTATTGGAGGATCTATCCAACCCTGTCAAAGGATTGTTAAAATCTCTGACTATTATGATACTGGAGCAAATCAACTTGCTCATGTCTGTTAGAGTCTCTCTTATAAATATAAATTGAGGCACATTCTGGTTGGATGCATAAATGTTAATTTTTGAAATCTCATCATGTTGAGTGTTACCCTTAACTAATATGAATTGTTCATCCTTATCTTTCCTTACTTTCGTAAGTTAAACAAAAGTAATAACTAACTATTGAATCTGAGAATAAAATTGCAACACCTGCTTTTTTCTGCTTTCCATTTGCCTGAAACATAGATGACCTTCCCTTCACCCTGAGTCTATATTTATCTTTTATGGTAACATGAGATTCTTATATGCAGCAGATATTTGGCCTGAGTTTTTGTATCCAGTGAGCCAACCTGTGCCCCTTTAGAAGACAATTTAACCCATTCACCTTAATTGTCCATATTGATAAGCCTGGTAGAATTTGGGGTATTGAGTTTTTCAAAAGTCCATTGGACATTTTCAATCCTTTTGCCATTATAGAAGTTGAATTTTGATCAAAAGTTTCTGAGTGAGTTTACTTTTGTGGTGGAGGATTGCCCTGATCATTATGGAGGCTAGATCTGAGAGTATCTTGGAGAGCTGGATTAGTTATGGCAAATTTCTTCAGCATGTGAATGTCATTAAAGTATTTAATTTCTCCATCATAAATTAAACTCAGTTTAGTTGGATACAGGATCCTGGATTGAAAGTTATTTTGTTTTAGGAGATTAAAAGTCTATGACTACCCTCTTCTAGCTTGAAAGTTTTCAGCAGAGAGATCCCCAGTCATTGTAATATTCTTTCCTTTGTGGGTAATGGTTTTCTTCTGTCTGGCTGCTTGAGGAATTTTCTCCCTCATTTTAACTTTAGCGATGTTAGTTATAATGTGTCCAGGAGATGTTTTATTTGGTTTGAGTTGTGCAGGGATTCTCAAACTGTCTACTATCTGAATTTTAGAATCTGTTGGCATGTCTGGGAAATTCTCCTTCATCATCTCATGAAGTAGGGTATCTGTGCCTTTCAAACCCACCTCGTCACCTTTAGGAATTTCTGTAAGGCGAATATTAGTTTTCATTGAATTGTCCCAGAGTTCTCTGAGAGAATGATCCTTTTTTGCTCTCCATTTCTCTTCCTCTTTGAACATTTGGGAGCATTCAAAAGCTTTGTCTTAAATGTCAGAAATACTTTCTTTTGCTTGCTCCATTCTGTCACTGACCCATTCAACTGTATTTTTCATGTCTTTGAGGGCTGCCAAGTTCTTGTCTCAATGTGTCAAAATCTTTGGTGATTTCATGTTTGAATTCATTGAATTCTTGAGACAACTTTGAAATGCTCCTTGAATTTCTAATTACAAGTTTACCTCCATTCTATGAATCTTTGCAATTCAAATTCTGAATTTGATTTCTGACATCTCAGCCATTTGTTTATGAATGGGATCTTCAGTTGTGTCCACCATGTCGTTCTTTGGGGGAGTTTATCTACTTTGGTTCTTCATGTTACTGGAGTTTTTCCACTGATTCTGCCCCCTGATTATTTTACACCATTGGCTAGATGAGCAAATAAGGTGAAGTTGGGTTGTGGGCTCCTGGACTAGTGATTAACCAGCCCTTTTCCCAAGAGCTGAGACTGGTGTCTGTACCTTTTCCTTTAGAGCTCTGCAATGGACCTATGCAGTGCTACAGCCTGAGACACTGTGGAACTGCTTAGTGTTGTGGGGCTAAATGACTCTGTCTTGTTTTCAGGTGGTCTCTGTCCTACCCTAGCAAATCATTTACTCTAGATTAAAGTCTCATCTGTGGAGGAATATCAGCAATTAAGTCACCCTGCCCCCCATGGGCAACAACTGGTAAAGGTAAATCAAACCTTCCCACAACCACACTCCCAGGGTAACACTTTGGAGAGTCCTTAGGTGATTGGTCTAGTTCAAGGGGTCCAAATCAATTGTTCCAGTCAGCACCTGTCTCAGATGGAAGAGTTCAAAATGTCTCTGGCAACTAGATAGCAGGGACTGCTGGCAGTTCAAGTATGACTCACTCCAGTGCTCCATGAGGTCAGAAGGACACCCAGCAAATGAATTAGTCTGAGAAGGTTGATACTTCCTTCCCAACCTTGCACCTCTATCACACCCAGACATTGGTAATCCCTCAGGGTTTTGACCCTGTTCCCTCCAATGAGCAGATGTTCCAGGGGGTTGTGCCTGCCCTAGTCACAGGGAGATCTTTGTCTCCTCTTCCAGGCCACCTCTCTCTGCCCCTATATGGCAGGAGGAGCTGAGGCCTGACCACTTCAGGTGCTTAATGGAAGCTAGGGTGTTTCACTCAGTTCCAGCCCCACCTCTGATTGATGTTACTGACACTTACATTTTGGAAGAAATTGTTTCTGTGTTGGCTATATTCCCCTGTGGACCAGGTGCTGTTTGAGTTCACAGAAACTGTAACTCAGCTCTGGTCTATGCTGCTGCCTGCAGCTGGCGTGTCTGTCTCCGTTGCTGTCTGTGTTGGGGCAGGTGCAGTTAGAGCTCACGCTCAGCTCTTGGTTTCTACCTCTCCCCTCCTGCTTTGTCTCAGCTATCATCCCCTGAGGGCTGGGTGCTGCTTAGGCTCACTAAAGTATTCCTTCTGACTCAGCCCTGCCCTGGGATTATGCCATCTCTCTGCAAGTGTATTCTAGTCTCCATGCCAGCAGCACCTCACCCAGGCAGGTACCGCCTCTGGAATACCCTTTACTCACAGGGCCTGTGTTTCTGTCCCAGATCTGTTCCGCCAGTGCCTGCCACCAAAGAAGATGCCTGGCTTCCTCTGGTTGCCCAGATAGGCAGGGAGTGTGTTTCTAACATATCCCCAGAGGTGTAAGCCCTATTGTTTCCACCACTGCTGCTGCTCTGTGCCACAGGGCACTGCATCTCCCTTATGGTTCCCTCAGTTCACCGTCTTCTCCTTACTCCTAAGCCACAGAATCAGGGCAGACAAGCAACATTCCATGCCCTTTCCACATCTCTTGAGAAAATGCCCAAGTATCTGGACTCAATGAGGGACAGGTCTCCCGACCTTGGGATGAGAGTGGAGGGGTGTGCCGGGAGTTCAGAACAGCATATAGAGAATATATAGTTTTATGCCTGGCAGGAGAGTTCCATGGTACACTGGTGGGTCCTCTTTGGGGAAGGAATTACGGTTTTTAGAGGTTTTCTCCCATGGAATAAAATAGGAGGGAATCTGAACTCTGCTCACTTTTTTATATGTAGAAAGTATACTGTGAACCATTCTCTTGGGGGAGGGGAATCCCATTCACTTGGCAATGGATTTTGTACCTATTGTTTGTTTCCTTGAGGTCACAGCTTGCCTCAGCAGGGTTGCTGTGTGTTCCTCAACCTTCTCTTTTGGGTCAGCTCCAAACCATCAGCTTACCTGCTAAACTTCTGTCCTTTAACTCTCCTTCTGGACAGGAGCCTCTGTGGAAAGCTACCTCCAGTCGGTCATCATGCCTCCATCCCCTGAATTCATTAATTTTTTGAGAGAACTATTGAACTACTCTTTGGATTTCTGTTTTTATCTTTTCCTCCATTCTATCCATCTTATTTGCCATTCATTTTCTGAATTCTATTTCTGACAATTCAGCCATTTGTTTATGAATGGCATCTTCCGTTGTATCTCCTTTGCTATTCCTTGTGGGAGTTGATCTAATCTGATTGTTTATGTAGCTAGAATTCTTCTGCTGCTTCTGCCCCATGAGTATTTTCTGCAATTTGGCAATTAAAACTATTAGGATGAGACTGAATTGGGGGCCCCAGGAAGTAGAGTTAACCATACCTTTACCAATGATCTAGGGCTTGTGATTGTTGCTTTTCCTCTACAGCCTCTGAAAGGTCCCTTTCACAGATGTAGTCAGAGACTCTGAGGACCTGGTTGGTGAGATAATTCAAGTTGGCCTTGTCTTGAAGTCAGACTGCCTCTTCCCAATCCTAACAAGTTGTGGCATCAGGCTGAAATCTCTCCTGGGGAGAGATACAAGAAACTGCAGTGCCCTGCTCCCCCAGCAACAGCTGGAGGAGTAGAATCAGTCTTTCCTGCTACAAATCACCCAATGTTCAACCTCAGAAGTTTCCTGAGTGGATAGCACAGTTTGCAAGTTCTAATCACATTGTCCTGGGCAATAAGTACAATCACTGCTCAACAGCAAGAGTTCAAAGGGTCTCCAGTGGCCCAATAGTGGAAATCCGCAGGAAGTCCCACAAACCTGAGGGAATGGAGTCTGGACTCCTCTGGTGAGCAACCAAGTCAGAAATATCATCCACCACACACTGTTGTAGTGTGTCTGTCTCTCTCTCCTGCACATCCCTCTCTTCTCATACCCCCCTGCTTTCACTTGAGTCACTGTTGTTGTGCTACTGCCCAGGGGCCCACACAATGCCCTAGGCTCTCAGGGAATTTCCAGACATTCTGAGCTCTGCATGGGTCAGAATTTTATACTGCCAGGTGAGCGGGGAAGGGTGAACAGGGAGTTCAGAATTGCAGGTAAAATATTTATTCAATTTTATGTCAGGAAAGATGATGCCTAGGCTCACAAGAGGTATCTCTCTGGAGAAGGGGACCCGGTGTTTAGTGGTTCTCTCCTATGTGGTAAAATGAGAGGTCCTTTTTTCCCTGCTTGATTGCAGAGAGCCCACAGTGATCTTCCTGCTTTGGGGAGGAGTCTCTTGTCCTCTAGGCGATGGGCTTTTTACCTGGAATTTTTTTTCTTGGACCCACAGCTTGCCTCAGCAGAGATTATGTGCACTTGTATATCTTCTTTCTTAGCTCAGCTCCCCACTTTTGGCTTCACTGAGTCCACTTCTGTCCAGTATCTCTTTCCCTCAATAGGAACCTCTGGCAAAAGCTGCCTATAGTTGGCCATCTTATTACATCCTTCTTTCCTCATTAATTTATCTTTATTAGAATGGTGCAAATATGTAATTTTCATGCTCAGACGATAATAGCAGGATTAGGTTAAAACGTTATAAAACAGAAAGGAGGGAAAAAATTTATAATCCAATGATTTAGCTCAAGGGAAATATTTTAAAGAAGTATGAACTACATAAGTGGAAGCTAATAAAGGAATGTGGAGGTAGAGTCTTTATTTAGTACTCTCTCAGGTCACATGTATCCCGAGGCCTTGATGAAGCAACATGCTTTTCCACAGTATAGTTTCAAGGAGGCTCAGTCATGTATAGAGTTGTTGCTTGTCTCTTACCAGGGGAGTATTGATAAAATGACAAGTATAGTCAAATATTTTGTAGAGATAGTCCTATATCCTACATCCCCAATTGAAGATCCATTATCATATACAATAGTTTTCAAATAGGTCCAAGGAGCACATAAAGGGACCCCTTTCCAATTAGAAAGATGCATTGTGACTGAATTTTAATTGTGCCTGAAGTTTGGGCTATATTTCAACAAAAAGAAATGGAAGGAAATAATATTCTAGAAAGAAACACCATCACTAATGTTTCTGAAACCAGAATATCATCAGAATCACATGGATAATTTTGTTAAATTTATTCGAGGAGTATATTAAAAATCAGGCAGATTTAAGTAAGTATAGAATGGTACCTAAGATTTTGCCTTTTTCATCAAACTCCTTAATTATGAATTATAATCAGGTTCAAGAACTACTTGGGCTAATGTATGGACTCAAGACAAAACAAAATAAAGGACTCTAACTAGACGTGAATCGTTTTTATTTTTTTTGTCCAAGAATAATAAGAAGATGACTTAACACATGCAAGCTCCCTTAATTTCTGTTACCTTGCTGTTATGAAATTAGATACGATTTATGAGAATGTGTAAGCATATTCAGTCTTGTACACTCAACAGAAAATCTTCTAAGGAGAGAACAGTGTGTAAGTGAAGGGTTGACCCACGTTAACTTAAATAACAACAAAAAAACACATCACCAGGCATTACTTCAACCATCAGAAGCAGTTGAATGACTAAAAGTGTCTGTGTTTTATTCAGAAAACTGGATGTGCTTTGAAAAGTTTCTCTGAGGGATTTGGCTCTCCTCAAGGTGATAGATGGTTCAGAAACAACATAGCTTGTGATGATTTCTGTGCTCCAGTGGCACTTGTATATGTATGATAACAATTATTTCAAACCTACCTTTTAAATCTCAAACTAGACATGATGGTTTGGGGTTGAGAATTCTAATGTGTTGAGCTCATGTATTTAAATTTGCAGTGAACTGTGATGACATCATTGCACTCCAGCCTGAGTAACAGAACAAGACTCTCTGTCTCAAAAAAATAATTTTAAAGAGTAATGTGGATAATTTAATTAGTGAGCCCAAATAATGTGTATTGCAAGAATTGGGAATAAATCTTTATTGTCTTAATACACTTTCAGTGAGGTTCTCCCAATGTCATTTGTATTCATAGGTAAATATTAAATCCTTTTGGAACAATAACAATGATAATATCTACTCTTACTTTTATTTTGAGGAGTGCCTGTGTGTTCCTGATAAAGTGTAGGCTCTCTTTGTATGTTCTTGCTTAGTTATTAAAACAACTCATAGAGGTAGAGATTATTAACCCCATTTCATGAAAGAGAAAACTGAGGCCGAGAAAAGATTTCTTAACTTTTTCATACATTCATCCATTAAACAATTATGTATTAGGCTTGGACTATGTGTTAGGCACTGCTCTAACACCTGATAAGGAAAGGAAATGGCAATGAAAAAAGCAAAATATCTTTTCTTTTATGGAGCTTATATGATAATAGAGGAATACAAGTCAATACCAAATAAATAAATATTTGTAGGTGATGATTAGTTCTAAGAAATAAAAATAGTGCTAAAAAATAAAAATAGGGATGATAGAGAGTGGAAATGGTGTTTTTGAAAGAGTGGTCAGAGGAGACCTCTGATAAAGTAGCATTTGCAGAGACCTGAACACAGTGAGGGAGGAAATGATAAAGACTCAACTTACCATGGCACTACCACAGGAACATACAGCCTTGTGTCTCTCTCAATATCACAAGATAGTGCTGCCCAAAGTTCTTTTTTTTTTTACAAGGTATCATTGTGTCACAATAAAGAGAAAACAAAAACAGTTATTGGAATGAAGCCTAACCACAAAAAAAGACAATTTTCAGAGAGGTTGCTCTCAGAGGTTGCTCAAGTTACCTTGGTAATTCTGCATATTTGTTCTTCGTTTATTCTGCATTGTAACTTTAAGATACTAAAAAGCTTAAGGTGTGGAGCTGTCCACCTGTAGATTGTGTATTACTGCTCTTTCTCAGAAATAGAGGGAGAGGAAGTGAGGCAGAAAGGGAAGGGGAGGAGAGAGAGAGAAAGGAGTAACAGTAAAGAACAAGTCTTAATTTGAATAAGTCTTCAGACTTTATTTCCATTACACAAGACATACATGTATCTGTTTAAAGAGCATCTCAAGAAAAGGGAATAGAAAGTCTAAAGATCTGAGGAAGGAGTGCATTGATGAGTTTTCCTTGTAGGCTAGTGTGACTGAAGTGGAGCAAGGAAGGAACATGAGGTAGGAGACAAGGTCACAATGATAATAAGGGCCAGATTATGCAAATCAACAGGTGGACAGAGTGGAAGAATCAAGATTCAAATATATATATATATATATATATATATATATATATATATCATGTCAGCATTGTTCTTATTTCATTATATTTCAGAAAATAAAAGCTACAGTTAGAAATGCCCTTAACCTCCCAACACCAAATCTCCCTTTGAACCCACATCAGCATTTTTTATAATGAAGTGCCTTGCTCCATGAAAAGTGCCAACTTCTCCATATATCGTCTAGATCCCAACCCTCGTTATTTTTTCAAAGATGTTTCTCCTGCAAGTCTCTTCTTTCTCTTTCCTCAATCACTGATTTCTTATGCTTCACTTTATCCATCAGTATACAAGTGTATTCTAGTGTCTCAGATCTAAAACAAACAACATTCCCACTGATCTCCCCACTTCCTCCATCAATCATTCTGCTTGTCTTCAAACCGAAAGATAATTAATGCTTGTTCTTGAATCCTTATTGATTATTATGTCACTTTTTCTTTTCTAAAGTTACCCTTGTCAAGTCCACCAAGGATTTTGAAGGATTTTTTGCTAAATCTTTTTCTATTATCATCTGACTTTGCCTGTCTGCAGAAATGACTGCTTTATTCTTGCAGTACTTTCTCTCTTCTAAAAACCTCACACTCCTATTTTATTTTAGTTAAATGTACATAGATAGGAATGCTACCATAACTCTAAAGCCACACTCAAATCCATTTCTTGAAACTCTCATATTTAATGAAAATGAAGTGTTGATCCTCAAACAATAATCCTTTAAGAGGAAGGAACAGACAGAGGTTATAAATTGGACACTGCTTTAATGGAGAACATAAGTTAAGGGCACAGTTTTTAAGTTGAGAGAATTAGATGTGCAAGATTCAGGGAAAGACGAGGAATACACAAGAAATTGAACTACAGTTGGTTTTGATTTGCTCAGTTGTTTAACCTCTGTTGTACATGTTATCAAAGTGAGGCCCATGATCTGACCTCTCTTCTACTAGGAACTAAGAAATGTACCCCTGTTCTCCAAGTGCACCCCCATACTAGAATACTGTATAGTAATTGAAACAACATCAAACGCTCAAAGTAAAGCAGTCTTGAGAGTCATGTTACTTTTACTGTTCACTTCTTAAAAGATGATCCTCCCCAGAGAGAAAAAGGAACTTTTCAAAAATTAATTGAATTAGTCTCTAATTTAAGTTACCAGACAATTAGTCAGAAGTACTTTCATCTACACCATTTATTTAAATGCTATAACTATTGACAGTGCATCTGGGTTTGTGTTAGAATTGAGTTCTGAGACTTGTTCCTAGACCTTGTTATCCTTCCAAAATGGAAACTGACATTGGTAGTAGTTTCTCACTACCTTCCAAGCCAGTTTCCTATTGCTTTCATTTCCTCTTCTAATGGTATTCTCATCTTATGTTGTTTAGCCTACATTGTATTCTTAAAAAAAAATCTGTTTTAAAAATTTTATTGCTAATGTCTAACACTGGAATATGTATCACTACAAAGCATTTTGTTGTCACTTCTAATAAGAGAAGTTTTACAACATAGTATATAAGACCTGAGGAGGCTAGTTTTATAGGACCACCAGAAACATGCCACATAACGGTATGGTTTCTGTTACTGTATTTATTCCCTAATTGTACTTTAATGAAAAATAAGTCAAATAGAAGCCCGATTTTAACAGAGTTTTATAGGTAATTGTTGCACATGAAATACTTTTCTGGCACGTGAAACATAATTGTTTATATTGTGGCCATAGCAATGCATCAAGAATTCACAGTTCCAAAATTTAGGGGATACTTCAATTTGGCATGGAGATTGATTTCTTCTTTTTTCATTATTTTTAACTATCATGGATACATAATAGTTATATTCTTTTATAGGATACATGTGATGTTTTGATATTCAAATCAGGGTAACTGGGTGTCTATCACCTCAGGCATTAATCATATCTTTATGTTAAGTACATTCTTATCCTACTCTTTCAATTATTTTAGAGTACACCTTAATGTGTTATTGATTATAGTTACTTTCTTGTGCTATCAAATATTGTTTATTCTATCTATCTATATTTTTGCACCTGTTTTCCATCCCACATTATCCCTCACCCCTCACCACCACCCTTCTCAGGCTCTGGTAATCATAATTCTACTCTCTGCCACTGTGAGAACAATTGTTCCCACGTATAAGTGAGAATATGCAAGACTTTTCTTACTACACTTGGCTTATTTCACTTAACATAATACTCTCCAACTCCATCCATTTTGTTGCAAATGACAGGGTTTCATTTGTTTTGTGGCTATATAATAGCCACTGTATGTACGTATCACAATTTCTTTAACCATTCATCTATTAATGAATGGTTAATTCCAAATCTTGGCTATTATAAATAACCAAGGTTGATTCCAAATCTTGGCTCTAATAAATAATGCAGCAATAAACATGGGAATGCAGATATCTTTTCAAAATACTGAATTCTTACTTCTCTGAATATACCTAGTAATGGGTTTGCTGGTTCATATTATAGTTTTATTTTTAGTTTTTTTGAGAAACTCCCATATTGTTCTCCATAGTGATTGCACTAATTACTAGTTTACATTCCTAACAATATTGTATGAAGATTCACCTTTCTCGACATCCTGATAAGCATTTTTTATTGTCTGTATTTTTGATAAAAGTCATTTCAACTGGGGAGGGATGATGTATCATAGTTTTTACTTGCATTTCTCTGATTACTAATAATGTAAAGTATTTTTCATATACCTTTTGGTCAT
>CAUYRH010163895.1:0-23585 GCA_963574655.1 Perodicticus potto | reverse complement strand
TACAAGGGTACAAGTGAAAATTACTAAATGTAGAATATAAATGTCTTCATATAGTGATTAAAAGGCCATGAAGGCTATGTTAAATAGTTCAATGAAAATATTTCAGATTGTATATGAAGTCACCACATTGTGCCCCATGATTGCACCAATGTACACAATTATGATTTAATAAAAAAAAAATAAACCCAGCCCTGGCCAAAAACTGCAAAAATAAAAAATAAAAAAGAATGCCGGTGAGGCTGGAATGCAGAAAGAAAGAAGAGAGGCGTGAAATCAAGCAAGGGAGTCAGGCAAGCGATTTATATTCTAGTCTCAGTGCAGTTGGAAGGAGGCTCAGAGGTGATGTGCTTCCCCCCTTCCCTTCTATAAACTCAGTTACTTACATTAATTACAGATGTTTACAGCTACAAGTAACAGGAAATATAATGAACTTGTCTTAAATAAGCAAGGGTGTGTTTTCCTCACATAACAATAGGTCCAGGGTATAACGATGCTGGTTTTGGTTTGGCGGCTCAACCATTACATGTCTCTGAACTGGCCTCCTCATGAGTCTCTTGGCTCTCTCCTCATGGTCACAAAATAGCTGCCATAACTGTGAGCATTACACCCTCACACCATGTTCAGGGCGGGAAGCAGGAGGAAGTATGAGAGCAGACAGTTTCTCAAGTGCTCCTTTTTCCTAAAGTCAGAGAAAACTTTCCTTTAGTGAATTCCTCGGTGTCATACTGGTTAGAATGGAGTGATATCCTGGGGTCCGAGGACCCCCATGTGATACCTAAACAGGTTGGAGTTCTGTTGGGAGGAAAGAAGTGGGGCACGTTAACCAGAGTGATCACCACATCCTCCACATACTCATTTATCTCCCGGAGTGAAGACTACACAATTAAAAATTGTGTTCTGCGTTATTCTTAATGGGCAACAATTTTAAGTTTTGCCTCCAACTAGGGTCAGCAGCTCTAACAGAAGTTTTCAGTCTTGTTGGAAGCGCCCATCAGAATTTCTTTTTTTGTTGCCTGGCATCAAACAGGCTACTCATCTCTGCTGCTCTTTAGCAAGTCGAAGGCACAGGATTTAATTAAAAGCAAAACTTGACATAAGTGTTTTTAATTGTAATAGAGAAATGCTGCCTGTTTTATAAAGGTGACAGTTTGCAAATACAAGTGTGAACGCCTTCCTACCTCACTTGTCGGCAGTCCCATCACGGAGTGGCAGGGTGGTGCAAGGAGGTAGATCTGGTGTGAATGACTTGTTCTAGCAGTGAAGGATGCAACCTGAATCCCCCCTGAGGAGTGCCAGCACCGCCTGTCACCGGTCCACATAGCTAATGAGATCCAAGGGGCAGCCTCGGTACCACTGTTTCAGCCCAGCTTCAGGCCTGTCTGGAAGAAGGGTCCAGTTCTTTCTCATCTTGGAGAACTGGGCAGAAGCCAGACCGTCTTTCCCTCAGGACCGTCCTTCCATCTAGATGTGAAGCAAACTGTTCATTCCGTCTCTGGGATATTTCCCATCATGCGTGTTTTCAAATGTTGGTCAGCTGGCAGGGGGCTGTATTTGCAGCCTTATTAATATTGGGCCAGTGTAGATTCAGCCATAGTTTCCCGATAGGGCCACCTGGATCCGCTGGTGGGAAGACTGTGTCTCTCTCAATCTCATTTCTCAGAGAGATGTCTAGAGCAATGTTTTTCAACCTTTTTTTTTTTTTTTTTATCTCATGGGACACTTGAGCCTATAGTTGTTGAGCCTATTGTTAAACTTCCACAGCACACTTAGATTATGTTGGTCAAAAAAAGAGTAAAAAAAGAGTAAAAAAGGGCAGCGCCTGTGGCTCAGCGAGTAGGGCACAGGCCCCATATACCAAGGGTGGCGGGTTCAAACCCGGCTCCGGCCAAACTGCATCAAAAAATAACCGGGCGTTGTGGTGGGCGCCTGTAGTCCCAGCTACTCGGGAGGCTGAGGCAAGAGAATCACCTAAGTCCAGAAGCTGGAGGTTGATGTGAGCTGTGACTGCACAGCACTCTACCAAGGGTGACAAAGTAAGACTCTGTCTCTACAAAAAAAAAAAAAAAAAGTAAAAAAGAATATACTTACTGTGTTTTGAATTTCTTTTAAAAATAATTTACTGATCATTAAAATTTTTGTGGCACACCTAAAATACTCTCGTGGCACACGGGTTGAAAATCACTGGTCTAGAGTGTAGAAACTTAGGAAATATTCAGGTGCAGGGAAGAAAAAGTGATTCAAATTAGTCCAGAAGGAAAGAGGATTTACTGGGGATGTTCAAGACTCTGGCAGAGCTCATCAGAGGAAATGAGAGATGGGCCCCCTCAGATCTCGGCTCCATCCTCTTCTGCTTCCTTTGAGAGGCTCCTGGGTTCCAGAGTTCTCTGGACTGCCTTCTCAGTCCTCAGGGCTTACTCTAGCCTCAGCTCTGCCTGACTTTGCTGTTCAATTGCTCATTTATTAATTAATTCAACGATGCATGAATTTATCAAATAATCACAGAAATTTGTGTGTAATTATAAATGGTGATAACTCCTTTGGCATTTTACAGCCAATTGTCTTGCTCTCTATCGTGGGTCCCACAGTTCCAGGTGGAGAATATGATTGGTCCAGCCTGGAACCTTTTGTCCAATCAGCTCGCAGGGGGGCAGGTCCACACATACAGCATATTGTCCCCATGTGGGCAATGAGCCAGGAGGACATGCTGGACGTATGTTCAACAGAAAGAGCTTCAGATTACATGTCAGCAGAGTTATCTTTGATGGAATCCAACCCTCCTTAGCCTTGGTTCTCAGAAAATTATATGGATGCTAATTATATGGATGAACAGGCTCAGAGGCTCCTGGATGATCAGTTTGATTCTGACCGGTGGCACATGCCCAGCCTGACTCACTGGGCAGAGAGAATTCTGAGTTCCAAGTGCCAGGTATGGGCCGGTGTCCAGCTGCTGATGTCCTAGCCATGGACTGAGTGACTGTACTGAAAAGAGCATAGAGTCTTTGATTTTCCAAGGTCCTTTCTTCACTGGAATGAAATGATGGCACAGGAGCCCCAGCAGACGGCAGTAATGAGCAGGGGATCCAGAAATACCGGTTCAGCTTTCCTCCATTTCAGGTGAAAGCTTTGAGTATAAACTCAGCAGTGTGATAAGAGCAGGTGTAAGGGGGTCTTCCATTGGTTCCTTCACTCAACTTTGATGGAGGATGGACCGTGCCTGGCCCAACTCCAGGCATGGAGAGTCATGAGAAGGAGCCCGTGATGATGGCTTTTCCTGATTCATTGTTGCCCTAATTGAAGGAGTTATGTAATGGTATGAGACAGAGCTCAGTTCTAGGCCCACAGAGGCAGAGATAAGAACCCCTGGCATTACAGGGCTGGCTGAAGCTGAGCCTTGCAGGAGGGCTGTGCCAAGAGAGCGCAGGGGAGGCCTGGCCAGAGGGCTTCATCTACTGCAGCATGAGCTTGACTCCCCTTTTTACTCCAACCAGTTCTGTCCTCTTGTCACCAGCGAAGGGAAGGTTTCCTTAAGCCACGTGCATCTCCCTTATGCTACCAGCCGATAGGCTGTGACTGTATTTCATAGGAGTTGCTACAAGGGAAACTTAGCCTGTAAGTCAAGCACTTTAGCTCCCTAGGCGTGAAAAACAACACTCTTTATCTTTGGCCCTGCCTGGCTTTGTGAGCTGTGTCTAACGGCCTGAGGAGGAGATATACCACGACATTGTCAGAGAGGTCCCTGGGCTCCTGATCGCAGGGGTCCTCGGCACAGAGGCACAGAAGAGGCTGGACCTTGGGTCTTAGCCTGTGATGTTTGCCCTGAAACAAATGTCATTAAAAAAAATTCCATTCGATGATGAAACAAAACAAAATAAAAAACACAAAACCAAACCAAACCCAAACCAAACATTTACTTAAGGATTTTAGGGAGCCTTGCTGATTTGGGGCATTCAATAAAGCACTCTGTGGAAGGAATTTAGCGCAGTGCCTGGCCCCTAGGTAGCGCTTCATCAATTGCCAGTTGTTCTTGTTATACATATTAATTATAATAATTTTGCTAAGTATTTCAGGCATGCTGCCACTATTCTTAACACCCCATGCCAATCTACATCCGTGTTGCTGTTATCGGCCTTGGTCTGGTCTTTTTGTTTGTTTGTTTTATTTGTTTGTTTTATGTCGTGGCCCAGGAGTCCTCTAGGACTGGAAGGTCCCACCTGCACCTCCACCCCTGCTCCCCTACCTAAATGTGGAGGCTGCTCTTACAGGTGGATATCTGGTGTTTGTGTTTCTATGGAGAAGGTTTGAAGAACACCAGAGGAAAACTTTTGCCTGACCAAATCTCTCCCATGCTGTTAGCTTCCCCCTCCTCTGTTTAAGTGCCAGCCCCCCATCCCTGGAGGTGTCCCCCTCAGAAGCAAGCTCCTTCTGGCTTCAATCTGCATTTTAAAAGCCCTTGTTATTAGAATGCTGTATTTGCCAGAGAGGGCAGCCCCAACCTTTCTCACCCCATGTGCTCTTTGGCAATGTGACTTTGTCACTCTTCCCAGGGAGTGGTGTGGTCTGTGTCTTTTCTTCTTGAACCTGGGTGGAAATTTATGACTCCCTTGGTCAACAGAATAGTGCAGAAGTGACGTTGTGTGGCTTCTGCGGCTGGGTCATAAAAACGCCACGCTGCTTCTGCCTTGCTCTCTTGGGCTGTTTGCTCCTGGAATGAGCCACCATGCTGCGAGGGAGCCCAAATTAACTCATGTGGAGAGGCCACGCGGAGAAGTCACGTGTCCCGGTCCAGCGGACAGCCCAGCTGGGGTCCACGCTGACAGTCAGCATCAGCTGCCGCTCATGTGAATGAAATGCTTCCAGATGAGGGGTCGGCAAATGTTTTCTGTGCCCAGTAAATATTTTTGGCTTTGCAGGCCATACAGCTTCTGTTGCAACTATTTAACTCTGCCCCTGAGTGCAAAAAGAGCTGTCGACGATGTATAAAGAGACGGGCATGACCGAGTTCGGCTCCCAGACAGCAGCTGGCCGTCCTGTGTTCTAGGTGGCTCTTACCCGGCTGTCAAGTCTCTCTCTTCCAGGCATAGCAGCGGAGCTCCTGCCTGAATTCCCAACCCACAGACGCCGTGAGCTGCTTTCTGCTGCAGCACTTTGGGTTGGTTTGTGCGTAGCAATAGCTGCCGAGTCCGTCCTTATCTATGTCGTTTGACGGTTATCTGCTCCTGTCTCTGCTTCAGGCTCCCAGGCTCCTCAGAGGCAGGTGCTGCATCCTCCTCCCCTTCCTCCTTCTCTTCTCCCCGCCAGCAGATCTGGTGCCGGAGTGCTGGGTGCGGTGCCAGACACTTTACAGGAATTGTCATCTCGAGTGTTCTCAACTCCATGTTACAGATACACCAATCTCTGGGAGGTAGGTGCATCTCCCAGGGTGGCTCAGAATCATTCTGCCCTCAATTCTGGGGCCCAGGATCTTAACTCCGATGCCATCTAGCTCTCAATATTCATGGCGTAAAATAGGGGAAGGGAGCTTGGGGAACACTCACCAAGTGAAAGAAACTGAGTCCAGAGGCTACACGCGTCCCGTCCCACCTCCACTCCAGTGCCGTGCAGAGTCCCTGGAGAGCTTGCACGGAGATGCCTGGTGGGGTGAATGAGTGAGTGGGTGACCAGCACACTCCAGGTCTTCCTGGAGCTGATGTTGAAGCCTGTCCCTGGGTGGGTCATGTGTTCTAGCGAATGAGCTGGTGGCTTCTCCATACCCTCTGGGCCTACTCCAGCAGTCACCTGCAGATAGTTCCACAGCGCCAATGGCTCTCTGTTTCTTCCCCCCCAGGGCACGTCTAGCCTGAGGGAGCAGCTCTGCTCGCATTTTGGACTGGTGAGAAGTGTGAGTAACAGCCCAGGATCAGCCTCCAGCGAAGCCAGCCAGTGATGGCACAGTGATATACTGGAGTTGGGGGGCAAGCACCCCAGGGGTTCGCCCTTTGGTAGCTTGGCTCTGGCGTGTGCTCAGCGCAGTCTCACGAAGGAGTGAGATGCGATGGAGGCACAGTGGTGTCGCTCTTTAACACACTTGTCATTGTCCTTCCTCTCTTCCCAACTCACTTTCCCAGCCCTCTCAGTGTGTTCTGAAAGCACCTTTTAAATAAATAACTTGCACCAAAATCTTGGTCTGAAGGTTTTCAAAAAAGCACACCGACCTACTGGGACAAGTGTATAGTATACATGGTATAAAACCCGGTGTGCATGTTAGTACACGTGTGCACATGGGGGAGCTTCTGGATTAGTGCCAAGGCACACTTATTCATTGTGTCTTCATGTATGTAGTTTTCTTGCCTTTGAATACATATATGTGTGTGTGTAAATATATAGTGACTGGAATCAGGCAGGCCAAGATTTTCTGATTATTTTAGTCAATAAATAAGAACAATTTGTGATCATAACAATTGTTTAAGTAATTGGTGCTTCTGAAATACGTGAGGGGAGATGTAGAATGGTACTATCTCGGGCAGTTTTAATCGTCTTCCCTCTGAATCTTGCCACCAGAGCTTTCTGTCAAACCTCTTCTTTACGGGTCAAACAAACGGTGCTCTGGAATCCAGCCCCAGCCTAACCTCATCAACTCTACACTGAGGGGTGATGGGGACCTTCCTCCGAGGATATGGAGTTAGCTGGACCTTCCTGATTAGGAAGGGGGAAGTCTAAATGCTCTCCTGGGAATTTTGTTAGAAAATTATTTTTGGAGACTTTTGACAGCGTAGGCTGTATGTGTATTTCTGTTGAGAATATTTATTTATGATTTTGCCGAATATTTGGGGGGCACTACAAATGTGGGGTCACTGAACACTAAATTTATAGCTTGCATGTTTTTCTTTTCAGAGGGGACTCCTGGTAGATTTACTTTGAACTGTAAATTCACTGGAAGGCCGGCTTGGGGTGGTAGCCACTTAGCTGGACTTCGCCCCACTCCTGATCTGCTCAGGTCTCCTCCAGGGTGGGAGGAGGTGGGTAGAGGGAAGTGTTTGCTTCACGTTTTCATTTGGGCTCTCAGTGAGATTGAGGAGGGTCTTACTGATAAACTCACCACCTTGCATAGACTTCTGGCTTTGTCTTCTGTCCCTAACATTCCACGAGACTACGGAAATGGAAGAGCAAACTGTCCAGATTTGGTAAATATACTCAGGACAGAAGTCCAGTAGGGACTCCACACCTCCCTTGGGTCCAGCCTTCACTTAGCTTTGGGCCTGATAATTCCTTTCAGCTCTGTCATGGGTTTAGGAAGAGTTACAAAATATACTTGACCCATATTTTCAAGTTATTTTCAGCATGGAGGCTAATTTGAAAACCTAGTCTGCCATATTACAGGAGATGAGTTTCTGTCCTAAGGACTATTCAAGACTCTGTTATTAGTTGAGCACTCAACAGGAACCATGGCTTAGAGAGGATTTTGGCCCATGAGGGACGGGGGTCTCTAAATCCTCCCTCATTCATCCATCAATAGCTTTGAACATTAGACTGTTGGAGGCCCCATTTACATGAAATCATGGACAGGTCAGCTGGTCAGGGGATCATATAGGAACTGGAAAAAGTTTGATCTGTCTCATACATAGGACGGAAGTCCTGATTCAGTGAAGACATTATTTCTATAGCTCCCTAAACATCTCTGCTGGTTATCCCCGCATCCTTACTCTGGGAACAAAGGGGTTTCCAGTAACTTCTTTAACTTCAGATAGGGCCAGCATGGTTTTCTAGGGGGTTATCTGGAACTCTTCCTATTCTACTTGTATTTAGAAAGATTCCAATTGGTAACCTAGTGAGACTCCATCCATCCATCCATCCATCCGTCCATCCGTCCATCCGTCCATCCGTCCATCCGACCATCTGTCCATCTGTCCATCCATCCATCCATCCATCCTTCCGTCTGTCCATCCATCCATCCATCCATTCACCCACCCATCCGTCTGTCCGTCTGTCCATCCATCCATCCATCCATCCATCCATCCATCCATCCACCCACCCATCCACCCCTCCGTCTGTCCGTCTGTCCATCCATCCATTGATCCAATAAGTGAGGCCACAGTGGAATGCCATCCTGGGAAAAACTCAGGGGAGAGCTCACATGTATTATAAGTCTCCCAGAAAGGATTTAGAGTGTTAGTATATCTCTTCACAAGCTTCTTCTGGGATAGGTATTGGACCCAACATCCTATCATGAGAAAATTATTGATAAAATATATTTTGTATAAAACTGAGAATGAGAGACAAGACTGAGTGAGGAGAGTAGACAGATGTTGAAATGAGGATAAAGATTGATTGACCACCAATTACTACCCCAATCTCCAATCTCCAGTCTAATTCTGGCCACTGCTACTTTTATAGGATTCCAATGGGGAAAGACACTTCCCTCCTCTCCTGTGTTTCATAGTGTTTTCCCGTAACAGAAGGGAGATGTTGGAATAACACCTTTCAGGATGGAGGTCCTGCGTTAAAGTGGACTTGGCTGTGTTATAATAAAATATAAAACCCCACTGAGATTTGAAAGAAAAAGAAGAAAAAAAATAAAACCCCATATATGACATAAGTGCCGATTGACTAGGTCCATGGGAATCAAGTAGGTGGGAGAGGCGAGCTGGGATTGGGTCCAATGCACATCTTCTGGGTGAAAGGCACACTCATAGCTTTGACCTGAACTGTACAAAACAAACTATGTAACTGAAACGTATGTACCCCTGTAATATTCTGGAATTAAAAAAACCCTCCAGATCCTGATGTTGCAATGTAATAAAAGTTTGTTTTCCACTTATATAAAGTCCTGTTCTGTGGGACAGGGGAATCTTTCCCCCAAGTGTGACTCAGAGATGGAGAAAGGGTTTAAATCACTCACAGCATGTTCTCTGGCTACAGTGGAATTAAATCAGAAATTTACAACAAATCTCCAAATGTTTTGGAAATCAAATACCATATACCTCTAAATAAACCATGAGCCAAAGGAGGAAGTAAGAGAATATTTTTAACAAATAAAAACATAACATATGGAATTTGTGCTACAAGGCTAAAGCAACGCGTAGGGGGAAATCGATAGCACTGCATGGCTATATTGGAAAAGAAGAAACCTCTCAAATCAATGACCTCAGTGTCTACCTGAAGAAATTAGAAAAGTTAAACTTTTCTATCTAAGTAAGCAGATAAAAGGAATTAAGAAAGTTTGGTGTGGAAATCAATGAAATAATAAACAGAAATTGATAGATGTATCTATGTATTTGTAATGAATAATTGTAAATTGAAATTAAAAAGCTACACCATCTACTATAGAATAAAAATACATATGGATGAATTTGACATAAAATGTAAAGGTCCTATATTCTGAAAACTGTAGAAGATCACTGAGAGAAAGGAAAGAAAATCTAAAGTGGTATCTCTTGTTCACGGGCCAGAGGCTCAATGTTGGTAAAAAGTCGCTTCTTTCCAAAATGGCATATAGATTTAGCACAATTCCAACCAAAATGAACACAATAATTCTAAAATTCATATGGAAATGCTAAGGATTTAGTATATTCAAAATAACTTTGAAAAAGAAGAACTGAATTCTTATGTTGCCTGATTTCAAAATTTATTTATAAACTTATAGTAGACAAACTTGCTAAGCTTGGGCATTGAGATAGATGAATAAAGGTAACAAAATTAGCGTATAGAAATAGACCCACAAATACAGGGGCAGCTGATTTTTGACAAAGGTGTAGAAGCAACTCAGTGGAGAAAGGATAGCCTTTTTCACAAATGCTGCTGGAGCATTTGTATATCTACATATAAAAAATCTGAACTTTGATTTGTACCTTCTACCATATACAAAAATTTTCTTAAAATGTGTCATTTTAAAATCTAAATGTAAAATGTAAAGCCATAAAACTTTTAGAAGAAGCAGGAGAAAATCTTTGTGATTTTGGGTTAGGCAAAGATTTCTTAGAGAAGACATCAACAGCATAATTTATAAAGGGAAAAAATAGGCAAATTGCATTTCATCAAAATTACAAATGTCTGGTCTTCAAAAAATACTGTTAAGAGAATGAAAAGACAAGCTATAGACCGAGGGAAAAGCTTTGAGCCTCTGGTGCATGAACAAGACATACCATTTATATACTACCTGACTTATATGCAGAATAATAAAGGGGCTCTTAAAATTCTTTGTTAAGAAAACAAACACTCAACAGAAAATGAACAAAATGTTTGAACAGAGATGTCACCAAAGAAGATAAATGGTTGGTGAATAATACATGAAAAGATGGTCAACATCCTTAGTCATTAGAGAAATGCAAAGTACAAGCATAAAAGACCACTGCATACCAACCAGAGTGTCTAAAATTAAAAAGACTGATCACACCAAGTGTTGGTGAGGTTGTGGAGAAAATGGAACTCTTACACTTTGCAGGTGTTAATGAAAATGGTGCAGTCACTTTAAAAAACAGTTTGGCAGTTTCTCAAAAAGTAAAACACACATCTACCATATGATCTAGCTAGCTATTCAACTCCTAGGTATTTGACTAAGAGAGGAGAACAGCATATGTCTATACAAAAACTTGTGTACAAATGTTCATAGTAGCTTTATTCATAGCAATCTCCAATTGGAAACGATTCAACTGTTTAACAAGCAACAGGTGACTGGGTAAACAAATCCCAAATGTAGCTGTATAATGAAATAGTAGTCAATAATAACAAGGAATGAATTATTGATACATGTAGCAACATGGATGAACAGTTATGCTGAGTGAAATAAGTCAGACAAGGCAGAGCACATACTTATGATTTCATTTATATAAAACTCTGGAAAATGCAAATGCTCTACAGTGACAGAAGGCAAACCAAGGGCTGTCTGCAGTGGGGACAGACTGGAGGCAGGATTACAAAAGGCCATGAGGAAACTTTTGGAGCGATGGCTGCGTTCACCAACTTGATTGTGGTAATGGTTTCATGAATGTGTACATATGTTAAAACTTAGCAAATTGTAGGCTTTAAATTTGTGTGTTTGATTGTATATCAATTTTACTTCCACAAAGATCTTAAAAATAGATTCTGATTGCATGGTTGAAAACAGATTGTAGGTGACAACGTATCAAAGACCTAGTAGGTGCCAACAGTCCAGGTGGGAGATGATGGCAGCTTAAACCAGAGCAGTGAACAGGGAGGTGGTGAGTGGAGGAGGTGAGATGTCACCTGTGGCAGATATGGTCTGCAAGAGTAAGAGGTATCAAGGCTTCGGTTGCCATTTCCTGGAACGGTGATAGCTTTGAGAGATTAAATAACTTTCCCCAGTGACTCTGCCAACTAAGGGCTGTGCTGGGATTGAAACCCAGATCTTCCAGCTCATGGAAGTCCCGGAAAGTGAGGGTTTATTCTCTTCTTCCTGCCTGTGATCCCTAGGGACTGGAGAGACAGACCTGCCTGAAAAATTTCCTGATGCCGAAGGTCCCTGCTTGTCTAAAAGGTAGGGGCCCTGTGGTTCCGATTTTTTTCAGGCTTCTTCAGATCCAGGGGGGATGGAAAGACAGACCAGGGCAGGGAAGAAGGGGGCAGATGGATGAACTAAGTAAGCAGGTGCCGAGGACTCAGCGCGATCCTGAAACTAAAGTTAGAGTCCTAAGAGTGTGTGGTTTCTTCCCGACCTCAGACCCTGTTAAACCCACCAGACCCTGAGCTTCATGAATGGGACTGAGCACTTGGTGCAGATGTGGTCCACAGGTGAGCCTGTGTGTATGCTGATCAACCCATCCCAATTTGCCCCAAACTATGCAGATTCTAGCATTAAAGACCTTTGATTCCTTGAAAAATGTGGAAGGTAGGTCACCCTCCCTGTGTGCATGAGTGGATGTGTGTATGTATGTTTATGAGCGTACATGTGTGAGTTCTCAGGTCTGTGCAGGTGGGTAGAGATAAATGGGTGAGATGATTCCATGATACACTCTACACATATGAAGCAGGATGTCAAGAAATGCGTCCACGTCAAGGGCGTCACTGGGCTTTGTAGATGTCTCAGTGATGATTTCCTTAACCCTCCTCTGTCCTCTTCTGCACTTCCAGAAAGGCTCAGAGGTGGTTCTGTGTGTGAAGGCAGTGCTTTGAGTGGTCAGGAACATGGACTTTGGAATTTGAATAGGTTTGGGTCCGAGTCCTGCCGCAGTCACTGCTGGCTGTGTGACCTTGGGCGGGCAACTTAACCTCTCTGTGGGTCACTTTCTTCAACACAGAATAGATATAGGGACCCTTATCAGGAACGTAAATGAGACAGTGCATCTGGAGAGACCTCCACGGGGCATTCACTCAGTGAGCACTATCATCGTTCTTGTAAGTCTGGTGTATGAGGCTAAGCGGTGTCTTAGAGAGTGTGAGGGAGGAAGAGGGGGTTCCCACAGACAGCGGGACGTGGGAGAACGCTCCCACAAACAGAGGGAGGTGGGAAGGTGCTCCCACAGACAGGGAGAAGTGTCTCCCACAGACAGCAGGCAGGTGGTTCTCACAGGACGTGGGGAGCAGGTGGTTAAGATCCTTTGATGTTGTGGTGTCTGGTCCGGGTTTGCCCTTGTATAGAGGTTGCCTGTAAAAAGGCAGAACTGTTTTACTGGCATCTGGTCTGGCTGGGAGGATGAGGAGAGTTGTCCCGGGAGTCTTGGTACATGGTGGGACTAGCGTGGCTCTTCTTGGAGCCAGAAGCCTGTGGCTTCCTTAACTCAGGTGGTAGATGGGCTCCACTTCCTCACAGAATCTTTCCCTCCAGCTGCCTGTGGTACCTGGGACCCTGTCTTCCCCATCTACCATACCCACCTGCCGAAGGCCCACTGCCAGGTAGGGAGACCCATCAGGTCCTCCTAGGACTCTGACTTGGGGATGCAGAGACAGGAGTTCGTGGGCGGCAGGCCTCTGAGCTGAAAGCTCACACACAGTTGGGTCTGGCATTGACGACCTGATGGCCTCTCATTTATTTGAATTATTGGGTGGCAGGTGAGGGGTGCGTGGGCAAAACCATGCACTTGGGGAGAAGCCAGTCTGAAGAAGGGGATGAAGCAGACTTCCGGGAAAGTGGAGGTCAAAGGACAGACACAGAGTGAGACAGGCAGAGGAGGAGAAGCGGGGCGAGTTGCAGCAGGTCCGAGCATGTCCGAGGCTTCCCGGCGCTGAGGTTCTGGCCTGGATGACTTGGACGCCCAGTCCTGGTCCAGGAAGGCACAGGGCAGAGGTTTTCCTGTTGGATTTTTACAGTGGCCCTGTGTTGTGTTCTTGCTTTATGGCTGAGGAAACTGAGGCTCTGATTATTAATGGATGCTGAGGGGTGCACAGCTGGGATGGTGCAGAGGCAAGATTGAAAATGACTCACCCCTCTCTGGCCTCACTGGCCAGGGACAACCCGGTTCCGTCTTGGGGTTTTTGTACTTGCCGTCCCTCTGCCTTGATGTCCACGCAGTGGGCTCTTTCGGAGCCTGCAGGTCTTAGCTTGGTGTCACCACCTCAAAGAAGCTCCTTTGAAGTCTCTGTCCCCAAAACCCCAGTATTCCATGGCTGAGCTGTTTGGGTTGCTGTTGATTTACTTGTTTGTTGGTTCTTGTCTGACTACGTTTAGCACAGAAAACTCACCCAGAGCTATTGAAAGAACAAATAGCTGGGGCAGGGTTGACCCACAGGTGGTCCAACTCCAGAGTCCATACTGTTCTTTTGTTGTTAAATGACATTTGCATGTTACGTCACCCCTTTAGGAAAAGCATCCTTCTCTGGACAGGCAGAAAAACCTGCCTCCCACCAGCCTGAGTAGGCAGCTGGCCTTTGATGTCCATCCAGATAGGAGCCATAGACGTTAGGATGTTCAGAGGTTCACACTCAGCCCTGCCCTGGCTGTGGGATCTCAGGAGCCATGGACGTTAGGACGTTCAGAGGTTCACACTCAGCCTTGCACTGGCTGTGGGAACTCAGCTGGGTCAGTTTTCCATGTACCTCTCCTCTCTTCCAGATCGGCGACTGAGTCTCTGGCCAGCCCTGTGCTGAGCGAAGACAGACAGGTCAGGGGTGCCCAGGAGCATGTGAGTGTCACCTCTCTTCACCTCCTGCCATATTCAGTTGTCACAGCTATTATGCTTCCTTGATTTCGAAGGTGAGTATTGAGTTTGAGCACCTGGGGGTGAGGGGAGAGGGATGCCCAGGGTCACAGGTGAAGCAGAGCAGGTGACAGGTCATTGCTGGCCACGTGTACTGAATGCCTCTCCCTCTGGGAGTGGGCTGCGGTGATATTTACACTTCTGGAGGCAAGGAGTTGGGCACTGGAGGGCATTGGGGTGTGAGGGGTGGCCTGGGTCACTGGGCTGGACGCCAATGCAGCGATGGGGACTTGGTGCTGGGTGGTCCAACCACCCTGGGCTGGCCTCCCAAGGCCAACAGGAGCGTTGGGGACACTCGTGGGCCCTGACTCCTTGCACTCTGGCTCAGGTCTGGTGGAGGAGGCCCCTGGGAAGGGGTATGGGGGGCCACCCAAGAGGAGGTGGACAGAAAGCCATCCTGCTATGCCTCCCTGAAGCAGCTCGAGCACACGCAATTATAAGACAGTGGGCAGATGACAGAGTTAGTTAATGTAACAAGCCCTTTAAGCATTTAGCCACATTCGAGTGTTTAATCAGCTGTGTAAAGTGCAATATCTATCTTTCAATTTTATGCCATTAGGGGAGACAAGATTTTGATTAGGTACTTAATCTGTGCACGGCAAAAACAGGCCCACAGCAAGCTTATGGTGGGGAGGGAAAGGGACATTGGATGGGGGATTCGATAAAGGGGAAAGACAGAAATTTAACATAAAAGAGAATTAGTGCAGCTCCTTTCAATTTAGTGCCCAGGCTTTATGGCCTAATCAATTAGAGGCCTGGCCGGGGCTGCTGGGAAGCTGCTCGGCCAGGCTGGAGGTTCAGCCGTATTAATTCCCTTCATTACGTGGGGGTCAGGCCGAGGGCTTTGCGGGGGCTCTGCAAGGAGTGGGTCACTTCTCGGGCACTGGCTCAGGAAGCAGGAGCAGGAGGTCAAAGGGTGTCAGGCTGGACAGGAGGGGTTCTGGGTGCTCCAGGAAGGCTGGGCACCCAGGAGCTTGGGGCTGGAAGGACCCTGGAGGGTGCAAGCCCGTGAGGTGGTGCATTAGCTCTTTAGGGGTGGAGTAGGGGAGGCCATCTTTTGACCTGTTGGCCAAAAAGACGGGCTGGAAGCCAATGCAGGGTTGGGGACAAGATCTGTGTGATCTTGGACAACATGCTTGGCCTCTCTGTGTGGTAGTTTCCTGCAGAAGCACAGCTGCGGCTACCCCAAAGGGTTACAGTAAAGAGAAAAAGAGAAAGTGGGTGCTGAGGGTGTAGCACAGCGTGTAGTGGGGTAGGGCGCGCGTTCGCTCAGCGTAGGCTGCTGTTAATTTGGTCTCTAATATTACCATATGCATACCTGAAGGGAACCTTTACCCGCCACCACCACTTCCTCTGTGTGCCAGGCATGGTGCTGGGTGCTCCTGCCGTGACTGACGGGAGCTTTTCAGGTTGGTGCTATGGCCTGAGCGTCATGAGCGAGGAGAATGAGACTCAGGGAGGGAAACGACTTACCCACTGTCACGCAGCCGCAGAGGCTCTCAGAGTCAGCACTCCCCTCTCAACCCTGCTGACACGGCAGAGTTCAGTGGGACCAACTTTCCCAACGGCTGAGGTCGCTAGAAGGCTGGCACATCCAAATGTACCCAAAGATCTTAACAAGCCACATTCCAGTTACGGAGCAAATTACAGAAAAGATGCCGAAGGCTGTGCTGGTGACCTTTCTAGGATTGTGAGGGACATCTTACAAGAAGCCATGTCCCATGATAGACACAAATGTAAAAAATAATCTCCTTGGGGTACAGAGGAAAGGAGTATTGGGTCTCACACTTGTAGCCTCCTCTTTGGCTCCATAATGTCCCCAGAGGCACTGGGGCAGGACCCGGGGTCCAGAGAGCCCAGTTTGAAACCACTGGTGCTGTGAGCAAGCTGGATGTGGAGTTCTAGAGGTGAAGTTCCAGAAGGACTGTTAAAGAAAGGCCCTTAGGGAAGCAGGGCCCATCTGGACGAGCAGACATGTCAGTTTAAGGGGATTTTCTTCTTCTGCAGATGTGAGAAGGAGAGAGGGAGAAAGCTAAGGTCTATCAGACACCGATTGTCTGACTCTTGCTTAACAGCTGTGGGACTCCGGGCAAGTTACTCACTTTCTCTGCCTGTCTCTTAGCTGTAACCTATGGCAATGGTGTTTCCTACGTCACAGGCTGGTTGTGAGGATCAGATAAGCTGATATACAGGAAGTGCTAAGAACTTCTGTGCGTGACACTGATTGCACATGTGGTGAATATTAACGACCATTATTAATGACTATTATCTCTGCACTTTCTAAGTGTCAGATGCAGTGTCAGGGACTTTACACACACAATGTCCTATGTTGTCCCTGTGGCTTCCGTGTGAGTTGCTAAAATGGTGCCAATCACACAGGTGGAAAGTTGAAGTTCAGAGAGATTAAGTGACCTGGCTGATGTCACAGAGGTGGAGTGTGATAGGGATGAGACAATTTCCTTGATCCCTAATTGCTTCTACAGGCTTTTTTTCCGTCAGTGCTGCCTTGGAAGGAAACAGCATGGCCAGGGGAAACTAAATTCTCATCAGGAATTTGGGAAATGTATTTATTCAGCATGTATTTGTTGAGCACCTACTGTATGCCACATACTACCAGCTCCACGAAGGCACGAATCACATCAGTTGTCACTGCCATTGAGTAGTCACGTCACACATGTTTGTGCAATGAATGACTGAGAGAGTGAATGAATAAATGGTGGACTGTCCTAGTCCCATGTCCTGGAGAAGAGAGTAGAGGAATGTGGATGACATGACACAACAAAGTGGACAGAGAAATGACAAACTCCGGGTTGGAATCCCGCACCCTCTCTTTACAGTTGGATGTGATATGTGACCTCTATCAGCCACTTTCTGTGCTTGGCAGGGGTAGAACCAACGTCCTGCTTTCTTGCCTTTCCCCTTGGCTGAGATGATCAAGGGACACTTCTTAGCTCAAAGTCTCACACGATAGATGCTCAATGAATGTTACTTGTCATCCATCATTACTCTAGTTCTTGAATGATCAAGAATTCAGTGAACCCACAGTTTGTATCAGCCAGGCAGGTGTCTTTTAATGAGGTGTCATTAGGCTTTGTCCTTGGTCTATGTTGACACTTTCAGACATACGTCCAGTAAGCACGAGGCAGTGGTCCTATTGCCACTCCCAGAGCACCCTGCACTTTTTTTCACAACATGGTCCTTGGTTTTATTACAAATAATTATTTTTCCTATTGGACTAGATCAACACTAGGGTAGGAAGTCAGTGTTGCCCACTGTAGCGTAGTAGTTGCTTAGCACATGTTTGTCAAATGACTATAAAAATGGATGGATGAGTGACAGAGGTGGCCTTGCAGTTCCACTATGGATGTGACATAGATGGGCAGGATACAGTTCATTGCATGATAGCACAAGATTTAAGAACTCTCTTCAAGTGGTAGCACTGGGCTTAGTTTTACAAAATGGAATTTGGCAAAAAACTATCAGCTGCTGCTCATGGATCTTGAATACCACCTATACACACACAGACTTGGGAGAGAAAGACAATCTTGTCTTTCTGGATTACATAGTCACTTGGAGAAGAGTGTTTTAGGCTTTGAAGACTCTACAGTTTCTATTGAGACTACACAACTTTACTATTGGAATCCAAAAGCAGCTATAGCCAACATCTAAGCAAATGAGTACGGATGTGTTCTAATAAAACTTTATTTACAAAAATAGGCAGCCAGCAGATTTGGCCCATGGGTGTTTCTATGTCAATTCCTGATTTAGAGGGTACAACTCAAGGGAGTAATCTTTCTTCATATCCACCTCACCAGCTGTGCACCCATTTTACAGTGGAGAATGCTGAGCAGTGGATGGGCAGAGTCTGCTGCAGAGATGGACTCAGCATGCTATTCCTCAAAATATGACAAAAATATTAGCTTCCTCTTATGGAGCATATTAAATGGCACATAAGTAGCACACATCATCCCCTGGAACATCCTCAACAACTTGGAAAGTTGGTCCTCTTATTCTCCCTCATTTTACAGTTAAATAAACCTGGCCCCTTGGAGGTGATTTACCGATAGTCCCACAGCTAGTGGCTTAACATTTATTTGTTGCAGATGTATTGGGGAATCCACTCTACTCTGGACACTTTTCTGCAGTTGGGGATAAAGTAAACTCCTGGCTTCAATGGAGGTGGATAATAAAGGATCTAAATGACATAACAGCCAAGTGAGCTAAACAATACATGATGTTAGAGGTGATAAGGACCTATCAGTCAGGATAGGCTTGGCATAAAACAAGGGTCAAAAACTGTGGCCCATGGGCCAAACCCTGCCCTCTACCTGTTTTTGTAAATAAAGTTTTATTGGAACACAGTTGCGTCCATCTGTTTCTGTGCTGTTTGTCCCTGCTCTTGTGCTGCAGCAGGATAGTTGACTAGTTGCAATAGGAACTATCTGGCTCAAAGCCAGAAAGAGTTTGGGACCCTTGGCTTAAAACAACCCAGTTTTATTTCTTGTCCATGCATCATGCTCCTCTGGGTTGGCCCAAGAACAGTTTATTGGTCACTCCAGCCTGTGGGGCACCCATCCTCTTGAATGTCTGTAAGGCAAAGGAAGATATGGGTGACTAGATGGCCGGCCCAGAAGAGATATGTGTCACTTCTGCTCAGGATATCTTGGCCCCACCCAACAGAAAGCGATCTTAGAAGGTGGGCTTGAAAGGTGAAGAGCTGGAAATACTTGGTGAGTTTCTCTGACCACTGCACATGCTGTGGGAAATAAGCAACCAGATTAGCTGGTGGGAAGTGATGGGGCTTCTCCCTTTTAAATAATGCCACCAGGAAGGGCCTGGATGAAACTCAGCTGGAATTGGGGTCCAGGTGTGTCCATCTTGAAGGAATGTCCTCTCGGGCTCTGTGCTGTCCCACACTCCATGACCCAGGGAAGGGGTTGTCGGGGAGACCATTGGGTGGCCAAATGTGGGAGAGCACCCCTAAGCAAACTTTGCCAAGTGTCCCCCTGGCCCTGCCCCATCCATTTGTGTCTCTCAGATGCCCCTCTAGGATGGTCTGTGTGCATACTTGCTCAACTGGCTGAGATCTGTATTAGTTTGCTCCGGCTGAGATAACCGAGAACCAGAGAGGTGGCAGCTTCAACCACAGAAATCTCTGTTCTCACCATCCTGGTGTGAAGTGTGTTCTCTTACCCCTCTAGGCTACAAGTCTGAGATGGAGTAAACTCCTGCCGAACGTCCCACTGGTCCTGCCCACCTGACTCTAGACGTGAGGTTTCTGTCTCTTCCAGGTTACAACCCCATAGCGGCCACGAGGTAGCTTTGCCGGCCAGTCCTGGGAGGGCTGGGCTGGGCTGGGGGAGGAGGGCGAGAGGCCCTCTCTGCGAGGCTGTGACTCTGCTAGGCACTACATTAACGTTATTAATAACCCTCTCAGCCTTTATTGAAAAGATGCTCTCCGTGTCTGAATTTGCCACTATGGCAACCCATTTATTAAGGCTGTAAGAGCTGGAGTTGCCTCAGACCATATTTATTACCATGATTTGCTGAGGGAAGGCTGTGATCCGGGACTGGGGCAATTGGGGGAGAGAACATGTTGTCACTTAGAGGGAAGGTCTTGGCTCACCCCTCCAGGAGGTCAGTGGGGACACGGTTTCCGTCTCTCCCAATTTAGATCAGGACTCAGATCGCAGGTGGGGAGTTTGGAGTTGGAGGCAGTGGCGACCGCTTCTCTCGATATAACACAAGGACAGCAAGACTCAAAGGGATCAAATGAGTCCCCACGGAAACGGCTGGCGGCCAAGCAGGTGGCTGTGGGGGCCCTAACAGTCAGGGGTTCGTTTTTCTACAAAATCATGCTCTAGTGTTCTTTCTTTCTCTCGCTTTCTGTCTATCTCTCTGTTTTTTTTTCTCATAATGTATGATACACACTTTTAGCATCAGAAAATAAAAACACCCACAGCGATGGCCACACCACTGCCAGCTAAAACAGTCAGCATGGACTAAGGGATTTCCGTTCCTTCACCTGCTGGCATTCCCACAACACTCCTGCTTGGTGTTGTTACCGAACTCACTTTGCAGGTGGGGGACGGAGCCTGGAGAGATTAGGTAACTTGCCCAGAGTCACGCAGCAAGTGAGGGCGGAGCTGGGACTCCAACCCGCTGCTGCCTGATTGGGAAGTGTGCTCTCATCCCAGTGGCACAGGCCTCCTTTTCTTCCTTGCCCAATTCAGAGGCCAGAGGAGCGGCAGGTTCACCTTCTGCAGGAACCATTCCTTTGCCTCTCTCGTTCCTTCTCCCCTAGGATGGTCTCAGTATGCACATTTGTTCAGCTGCTTGCAATTTATATTTGTTCAGCTGCCATAACCACGGAGGACCACAGAGCGGGCAGCTTCAACAAAAGAAATCTCTGTTCTCACCACCCTGGAGGGTACAGGTCCAAGATCAAGGTATTGGCAAGGTTGGTTTCTTCTTAGGCCTCCCCCCTGGGCTTGCAGATGCCTCCTTCTCTCTGCGTCCTCACGCGGTCTTCCCTCTCCCAGGTCCTGATTTCCTCTTCTTATCAGGGCCCCAGAGTGGAGTAGTGTCCACTACAATGAGTTCCTTTAACTTTGTAAGACTAAATTATGAGTCTTTACATTTACATCAGTTACCTTTGTAAAGACCCTGTCTCCAAATACAGCCTCACTCTGAGATTCTAAGGGTTGGGGCTTCAACATAAGAATTTGGGGCAGGGGGACACAGTGAAGCCTGCACAGGTCAACTTCCTGGCCACTAAAGTTCTCTGGGGTCAGCCTAGAACATCCACGTGGTCCTGCAATGGAGCTCCACGGGCGGCCAGCTGGCTCCTGTCTCCACCAAGAGCTGTCCACTCTACAGGTCTCCTGTTGGAACCCAGGTCACATTGGTTCCACCTCAGAACTGTCCCTTCCTCTCTAAAGGGTAAGGTAAAGAATGTTTTTTTCCCATTAATTATTTTTTTTATTGAATCATAAACACATAGATCATGTCTACATTAATGCATTTATGGGGTACAATGTGCTGATTTCATATAGAATTAGGAACGCTTACATCACACTGGTTAATATATACCTCTTCTCATTTACTTAGTTATTGTGTTAAGACGTTTATACTCTATACTAATAGATATGACATGTACCCGTTAAGGTAAAGAATGTTAGTGAGCACATTGACAACAAATGCAAAGAACTTTATGTGCTGGAAACAAATGTGGCTACCGATGAGAGCACAGTTGGTTTCAAAATTCAAGTGCTACAATCAGAAGAAGACTACAAAGTGGGGCCTATGAGTTTTGCCTGTGTGATTTGGAAAATGGTTAAGTGCTTTCTCATATTCCCTATTATGGCAAGACAACAACAGAAAGTCTTATTCATTTTGATTTGCCATTTGCATCTCAGTGATTCCTTTGGCATAAGTTTTGCAAGCGCATATGAGTGGTTCAGGCCATCACATCTACACAAGCCCTCAACTTGCTTGAAAACTGAATAAAATGAACATACATGGAACAGGAGCAGTTATGGCTTCTAGGAAGCATGTTCTGAGTGGTCTGAACAAGAAGGAACCTCAGGAATATGAATTACGTACCTATCAACGTGATATGAAAATGATGTGCCTCTCTTTCTATGACGAGAGGTTAGGGACGATGCTGAGTACAGCATTTGGCCTCAAACACAACTGATCACTGGTTGTAGGATAAGAGTGATTATTATCACCGTGACAGTCTGTACAATTCGAAAAACTGACAGTTATTTTAGAATACATAAAGTTTATGGGAGAAGTGGACAAAGCTAATTAGAACAGTGGCTGTTTCAGATTTACAGGAAGGTCCTTCTGGCTGATGGAAGTTGCACTTGAACAGTTCCATCCTTTACTCATTAGAGAACAAGGAGAGTGGAAAAAAAGTGTAGACACACCTTTCTCTCAGGAGAAATGTCATCACTCCGCTCCGAGCAATGTGAGGAACAGAAATTCAAGGAAGAAGGGAAGACTGTCATCTTCTGACACGGAGGAAAGGCTAAACGGGAAGATGCATTTTTATCATGCAAAATGAAAAAAGTCAACAAAGGACTGCATGGTTGGCAGCAGCAGAAATGAACAAGGTGGAGGGAGAGAAACGCTTTTGTACTGTGAGACCTTCCGGAGGAAGTCTGGACTTCACCCTGGAGATGGCTTGAAGAAGTATCACACTCAAAAAAATTAGAAACACAAATATACAAAAACCCTTCAATTATTTTATGTAATGACAGTAGATACTAAAATCATCACGTGAGTTCACATTTATGTTTTTCTCTTTTAAAACTGTAGGATAATTACAAGTAATCCACCAACCTCTTCCCCACCCCAAACAAACAAGAGCTGAGGAGTATCCAGGTGGCAGAGAAAACTGGAATGGAACTAGAGCAGCAAAATTGCACCTGGGGGAGTGCGATAAACTGTGAAGACTCATCTTTGCTGGGAAAGCCAGGGGATGAGGATGAGCTGAGCTCTGGAGGAAGCTGGGAGTTCACTGGTGAGACAGCAGACCAGGCAGAAGTCACATTCACAAGGTGAAAGATGGAAGTTGGGCTAAGAACCTATGGAGGGATAAAGCTTGATGCATTTGGAGGGTGGTATAGTTAGAACAATGAAAACAATAAACAGTGTGTGAGATGAGGTTGGATTACGGGAAGCATAAAGTTTTGTCAAGGAGTCCGGTGTTTAGCCTAAGTGAAGATGGAGCCATCGAAGGATATGGAGCAGCCGGTGGGAGTGTGCTAGAGGATTAGATTGGTGAGCACAGGGGGCCACCCTGGCTTCTAGGAGGAAATTGAGCGGGGATTGTGGGAGAGCATGAGTGTGTGCCTGGGAGAGGCTGGGACGTGTTGACAGATGGATGTCCTTCTCCCTAAGCTTTACCAGACCTGGTTCTTATTCTCCAGTGGAAGCTGTTACCTGTAGGACTCGAGAACAAAGATACCAACTCAGTATTTTAATTTTTGCAAGAGAAAAACACAAACTCAAGTGGGCAGGGGAAAGAAAGAGGGGAATTGGTGTGCTCTCACCTAACAGGCAAAATGTAAGGGCTTTTGGCACACCTCCTGGGGGAGGGGCACAACTACAACTTGGACTTTACCTAATAAATGCAAACATCATAGCCTAATCATCTGTACCTGCACCGTCATCTGAAATTTATTTATTTATTTTTAAATATATGTATTTTATTATTCTTCATTACATTATTTCCCCCCCCACCCCTCCGTGGTAAGACAGAATTGATTTACAGAAAAGAATACAGAAAACACCAAAGCACCTGGTAGAGGGAGAGATTTCAAGTGGGGAGAGAGATGCTCTGTCCGTTCCTCTCCCGGTCTTTCCCTGTCTCCTCCTCTAGGCCTCTAGCCTCAGGGTATATATAGGTGTATGGGTTCCTTGGCCAGGAAACAAATGAATACAGTCCCT
>CAUYRH010163894.1:0-18166 GCA_963574655.1 Perodicticus potto | reverse complement strand
GAATAGTTTCTTTTTTATTCCAATAAATTGTCTTATGTACCCTCTTTGTGTGCAATAGAAAACTGAAAGTCATCTAAGATTTTGGAGCAGGGAAGCAACATGATTAGACTCATGTTTTAGGGAGTTAACACAGGCAGTGGTCTGTTAGTCAACACCTAATTCTCAATGCCACTATAGGATGGACTTTAGGGAGGAAAGACTGAAGTTAGGATGTATATGCAATAGCACAGTCTAGAGAGGTTGAGAAACAGAACCAAGATAGGGGTTTTATTTTGACAGATTTTTATAAGTATTGACTCAATAATAAGCAATAAAGGGAGTCAAGTGAGTGAATGAGACTAGAAAGACAGTGAGACAATAGTATATCTTGGAGGAAATTAATGCTGTCAATGGAAAAAGGAAATAAAGGATAAGAACTATAGTTCTAACATATTTGGGGCAGAAAGAGTGACCTCATAAACTTTTGATGGTATTGACACTAGTGGGGTTCATTCCTGTAATAGCAAGATAATTTTAATTTTCATTTGGATTTCAAATTCATATAGTTGCAGTATTCTTTTTATTTATTTATTTTTTTGTAGAGACAGAGTCTCACTTTATCACCTTCGGTAGAGTGCTATGGCATCACAGCTCACAACAACCTCCAACTCTAGGCTTAGGTGATTCTCTTGTCTCAGACTCCCGAGTAGCTGGGACTGCAGGTGCCCACCACAACACCCGGCTATTTTTTTTGTTGCCGTTTGGCTGGGGCCGGATCTGAACCCACCACCCTCAGTATATGGGGCCAGTGTCCTACCCACTGAGCAACAGGAGCTGTTCTAGTTGCAGTATTCTTTTCTAAGTAAATAAATAGCACAGCAACAGAATGTTTACCCATACATTCCAGTTACCATCCATTAGTCATTAATATGAAAAGTTATAGCTAATTGTATTAATTAATCTTGTGGAAAACTTTCAAGAGTCTTTCAACAGAAGAGAATAAGTATTTTATCATTATAATAATGGTGATTTATGACACTATATCCTTCTCTATAATTAAAAGGATAAATATTAACTCTCATTTCCACCATGCCTCTGTCTCTGAGTAGATTAGTATTGTAAATCTGTCCTACACAAAGAGAATGCATAGCAGTATTCCTTCACAGCTCAGATTTAATGAAACTTTCTGGGAAATGAATATCCCTGAGGTCTCCCTCCCCCCAGCCCTGCTATAATATAATTTTTCTTTAAACTGCTGTCTTCTCCTAGTTTTGAGTTCCTGGAGAGAGGCTGGTAAGTTCTTCTTCTCAAGCAGGTGACGGGGCCTACACTTCCTCCCTTGTGGTGGCTCTCCTATTCTGACCCTAATTGCCTCAGGACCAGGTAACAGACAACAGAGATGCGACAGTTAATTTTAGGTGTCAACCTGATGGGTTAAAGAACACCCAGATATTTACCAGAACATTATTTCTGTGTGTGTCTGTAAGGGCGTTTCTGGAAAAGACTGGCATTTGAATCAGTGGCCTGTACAAGAAAGATGTGCCCTCACCAGTGTGGGCCAGCATCCAATCTGTTGAGGGTCCAAACAGAAGAACAAAGCAGAGAAAAGGAAAATTCTGTCTCTTTTCTGGCTGGAATATCCATGTTCTTCTGACATCAGAGAGTAAAACTCTAGGTTCTTGGGCATTAAGACCCAAGTACTTACACCAGCAGCAAACAACCCCTCAGTTGTCAGGCCTTCAGCCTCAAAGCGAGGTACACCATCATTCTCTGGTTCTCATGCCTATGGTTTAGGTCTGAATTGCTGTACTGGTTTCCCTGGTTGTCTAGACTGCAGAGAGTAGATTTCAAGACTCCTTGGCCTCCATAATTGTGTAAGAATTTATTATTCCCATAGTACAGCTTGTCTTATGTATCTATAAATGCTTTTATTTATATAAATGCTACTGTTCTGTTTCTGTGGATAATCCAGACTAATATACAGGAAAGCCCCATGTCCCAGAGCTCTCTGAATATTTTAAAATTAGCTAATCCAAAATTTGCTTGCCCTGCTTCCCCTTTAGTTCCTGCAGAAATCACTGTAGAGGTGCTTTCATAATTCCTCTGCCCTACTCTGCCTGATGAAGAGCTCTGGTCCTTACTGTAATTACCTCTGTGTGCCATATTATGTTTTCTTCATGGAACCATGAGTGTTAAAACAAAAAACAAAAATCCCCCCCCCAAATTTTATAAAACTTTTTCTAGTTTCTCTTCTGTATCTATCTCCATTTGGCTTCACCATGCCCCATCCACAAGACGGCTATATGGAAACACAGCCTCATCTAGTTTGAGTACTCCTCTTCATCTACAGTGCATTAAGGCACCTTTGCCAAGGCACTTGTGACACTGACTTGCAATTATCTGTTCATCTGTGATTTCTATCATCAGTGTTTTTCAGTTCTCCTTGTAGAGGTCTTTCACCTCCTTGGTTAAGTTTATTTCTATTTTATTTTCCTTGTAACTATTGTAAATCATCTTGAGTTCTTGATTTAACTCTCAGTTTGACTGTTATTAATATATAGAAATGCTGCTGATTTGTATACATTAATTTTGTAACCTGAGACTGCTAAATTTATTTATCAGTTCTAGGAATCTTTTGGTGAGTCTTCAGGGTTTTTAGGTAAAGATGATAAGATTATATCATCAATAAACAAGGATAGTTTGACCTCCTCTTCCCAATTTGAATGCTCTTTATTTTTTTCCCTTCCCTTATTGCTCTGGTTAGGGTTTCCAGCTTTATGTTGAATAGAAATGGTGACAGTAGACACCTCTGTCTTGTTTCAGCTCTTAACAATGAAAATAATTTTATGTTTGGGGATCACCACAACATGAGGAACTGTATTGAAGGGTCATGGCATTGGGAAGGTTGAGAACCACTGTCTTCGGGGGAATGCTTTCAAGTTTTCCTCATTCAGAATGATGTTGGGTATTTGTCATACATGGCTTTTATTATTTTGACATGTGGTCCTCCTATGCCAAGACAAATTGTATTAGGTTTTACTAGCCAGTGAGCTCCAAGAAATGGAGCTATCCTTTAATTCTCTGATTCCCATTTCTAGTATCATTTCTGGCATTTGGTAACTGCTTAATAAATGTAATAGGAATCTTTGAAACAAAACTTGGGCCAAATGAGTAGAGAATGCTTTAGGTTATAAAAGTGTTGCCCAAAGCTATTCTCTGGTTTCATTGTTATAAATAATTACCCCACTGAAGACATTGATCATTACTCTAGACAAAAACCATGAGAAAATATCAACCAATTGCATTCCTTTTTAAATATGTAATTTTTAAGTATGTAACCCACTTGAGAACTATAGTATTAAACGACTTTCCTCATTAGATTTGTTAAATGCAGTTTAGCCTAAAGCTGTGTGATTACATATTTTAAATTCAGTCTAAGGGTTCCTCCCACAAAGTGAACTGTGACCTAACTGGACGTGTAAACAGGCTGTCACCTACTCTTCTGCCGATCACCAAGTTTTGGTCAATCAAAGGTGGCCATCTGTTCAAAATGTGTTCAAATAAGGTAAACACTGACCCATAACCACTCCAGCCTTTTCTATACCTCACTTCTGTATGTCACTTTCCATTTTCTTCTCCTAAATCTTCTTCAACTATGTGGCAGAGCTGGAGTCTCTTTGAACCTCTTCTGGTTAGGGGGCTGTATGATTCATGAATTATTCCTTGCTCAATTATGCTACATTAAATTTAATTTTTCTAAAAGTTTTTATTTTGACAGAATAAAGATTTTTTTTGAAGTATGGCATTTATAAAATGAAGAAAATTATCTCACCTCTTAGCTAGTCATTCTCTTTCACTGCAACGGATGGGGTGGATGGTGTAGAGCTCTGTCTAGATACTGTTTTGGTGGTGAGACAGTTATTCTCTGAGCAACTAAGAATGTTGACTGGTGACAAAGAGTTCATATCTGAGACCACACTGGTGGCTGACCTTAGCCAAAAGGAACTTCTTCACATAAAGTGATGCCTACTCCCAGGGGCCATTTGAATCCAACTGTGGACACATCTCTTAGTAGAGAAGTTTCTGAAGTGTCATCTTTGCTTCAGAGATCACAATGAGATTGATTTAGGTTTCTATGGCAACTCCTCTCAGTTCATCTTCTCCTTTTGCCTAATCCTGCTTATTTTCCTCCTTGACAGGTATTGTTCTGAGTCCTCTTCAGCAAACTCACGCGTGCCTATGTCTGTCTGAGAGTCTTGATGTCTATTTCCCAGGAAAACAATTTAAAAAACTCACTTATGAAATAAAGAGATACCTAATTTTAAATGTGAAATAAACATTGAAATAAGTTTCTTAACCCAGTGTATTCACTTTTAGTGAAGATTAGATTTTGTAATCTGCATCAAATAACATTCTTAGGTGTTATAAGGAGATTGATACAGGTGGTCCCCAGGTTATGAATTAAATATGTTCCTGAGACTGTTTTCTGGTTGGATGTTCTTATAACTTAGATCTCTGATGAATATCACACATGTAGTAATAATAATAATATCAATTCTATAATGGTACATATGTGGAAATAATAATACAGTATAAAACTGTAATAATAAAAATAATAGCCCTGAACTATAATAATGTTACGGAAACTATTGTGGGATTTCTCTAAATTCAAACAAATAGAACATACAAACTAATTCATACAAAAAGTTTAGATAAGAGAAGGATAAATTTCAGAAAAGAATATGAAAGGTGAACATTTACCTAATGCATCAATACAAGGTAATAGGAATGGTATACTTATTTTTATCTTCTCTCCAAATCAATAATAACCTTTTCATTTTAATAATTAATCCTTTAGGCTGCTTCATACTGGAGTACAGCTTTTCACATGCTTCGTTCTCATTTTACCTTCATAATTATTCTGATAGTAGAGTGGCTAAAGCCTAATGTTTTCCCAACGAATGATGGTGTCAGCCTTTCTCTGAATGTGTTTTTCTACTTTTGTTTCCATTGTAACCACCTTTTTCTTTATTTCAGGCTCACCTAGACTTACAGAGGACTTTTGCTTTGGAGGCATGATCATGAGGGTAAACACAGGCTAATAACATTGAGTAAAAAGTTAAGATGAAAGTTACCCTGGGTGTTAGTGACTGTATAACAATCAGACCAGCTCTCGTGTAAAGACCCTGCATGCTTACACCTTGCATTGTGTTTACATGCATGGAGGAAATGAGTTCCAAAATTATGTTATTTATAGTTTAAGTATAAATTATCCTTATGGGGTGACTTAGGATCCCATTCACAAATATAGAATGCCATGACTCAAGGAATGCCTGTATTTTACTTCTTTCTCATATTCCCCCAATTTTAGGGGTATTTTACAAAATTTATTTAGAATAATTCATGATGCCTTCTTAAGAGAAAAGCTATTGTATTTTAACTACTTTCATAGTAAAATAGTCTTAAATATTGCCATATAGTCTTTTGAAAAAAAAGACCCAGAAATATTATTTAATCTATATGAAATATTCAAAATAATTATAATACTTTTTATTAATTTTAAATAGACAAACAAATATCCTATTATGTTTAAAAGGGTTTGTTATCTAAGGTTGCTGAATGAAAAAAATATTAGAACTAATTGTAGCTCTTAATAAGAGCCACATATTACTATGTAGTTATTTTAGAAGTATTATTTATGTTGTGCCAGTTTCCTTGCAACTATTTTAATAATCATTAACTAGGCATCACTTCCTAAGGCAAACTGCACACACAGGTTCCTTTTCATCTGTCTCAACTCAGCTCCCCCTTTCTTCCTTTTAAGGTTTACAATGTTAGTGTAATCAAATATTAAAACATTTGTCAACAATAACAGCAAAGATTAAAGAATGATTTTGGGTAAATTCAGATGCCATCAGCATCAGATAGATTTTTTAAATCTATCTCTGTTCTTACTTGACCACAGATTATTGAGAAACAACTCAGAGAAGGTGGTGACAGGAATGGAAAGAAGTACTTTTTTCTTTCTAGTAAGAGATAGTTAATTTAGAAATATCATTCTAGAGTTCTGAGGTAAAATAAGCAGGTGGAAAGGAAAGACAGAAAGTAAAAAGGCTGAAATAGTTAAAATTTATTATTCTTTGCCAAATATGTTTTTGTTTGCTTAGGGTAAAGTAGTAAAGTTAGTGTTTGACTATTTTTTAACCAAACTGTGAGGATATTAGGTCACCCTAGGTTGAAGTCAGATCCCCTTATTTGATTAGAATATATTTTACATATTATATATATGACAAAAATCTCATAGCTTACATGAAGTCACTCAGCTAGTTGAAATGTGTTGCAGAAAATTTTATTTCTACCTTCTATTTCCACTGTGCTTTGGGCTTAAAAAATAGGTGACATTTTGAACTTGCTTGTTGTAAATCTAGTAAAAGCAAGCAGGCATTTCTGACTTTGACCCTGAAGTCTAACAAATTGTTAACCATTATAATCAAAGGCATCGTTAGTCTCTCTTCTTAAAATCCCTGCTTCCTTGTGATGTGGACCTCTATAATCATTTCATCTATTATTTTGTGAAGCGTGGTTCAGGATGAGCAGGTATTTATTTATTACTTGGTTCTACCTATAGTTTCAGCAAATTTTATTTTAGTGGGAGTTTCAAATTAGCCATATAACACTGTATGTAAGATTTGCACTCCCAGAATTGGATATGAGTTTAAAGTCCAATTCTGTTATTGCAACTTTGGACAAATGTATTAACTTATCTAAACTTGAGATTTCTTTTTCTAAAATAGGAACAGTGATTATATCTTCCTTGTGGTGCTGATGTGAGGAAGTAAAGGGGATCACGTATAGAATTCACTTGGTTTCCTGACAAGCATTGCCCTCTCAATCTTCTTCGAACCAGGGAAAAGAGGAGGGATATTACTTAGCAGTGGGCTCCCAACCTCACATTTGATCCCTTGGCTGAGAAAATCGAGTATGTGAACAAGGAGTAGAGGTCATAATAGCATATACATAATATACGCAATATAGAATTAAAAGGTTTTGCAACATTATGGCTAGAATAATACATTGTAGACATATGATTAAAAAATAATACAGTTTAAAAAAGCATATTTTAAATCTCTTATGTACCTAGACAGAAAAATTACACTTTGATTTGAAATATAGACCTTGGTGTATACCTCTGAAAGTACTTTTTTTTTTTTTTAATTTTCAAGCTATCCCTTGGGATTTCACTGAAATTCAGATGCTTTGAAGGAGGAAAGATGTGAAAAACCTGTCAAATATAATTATGGAGTTCAGCTTTCCTCCAAGTAGGGGTTGCACTAATATGTAGAGCTTGAGTTCAAGTCCTTTATAATATTTGCTTTTTGCAAACCTGAGTAAAATTCTCTCACCTCTGTTTTATATCAGATGAGTACAAAATTATTGGCTAAAAGCTAGAAAGATGTGAGAGTCTCATTATGATCTAAGCAACTCCACATGCATTTATATGGAGGCTGTGACCCTTTCTCTGTTGCTTACTACAGCTGTTTTCCCAAGTTTCCCCTGAAAAAATAGTGCTGCTGTTGGATCCAAATTTTGCCAGCTCCTTTTGCAAGATGGGAAGAAGGTTCAGTTGCAAATTGTGATTATTTCATGATGTGTTCACAAATGTTTATTGTCATCTGATGATGATTTCATCATGTTATATCATTATTTCCAGTTCCAACTTGAGTGTTTATTATCTGACACTTAAATATCAGGACATACCATAATTTCAATAGCTTTAGCAATAACAGCATGGTGTGTAAAATAATCCATATAGGAAGAAGTTACATATTTGGAAAACAATTTTGCATTTTGTCCTGTCTTACATTTCTGATTTCACCCTTCTCCTTTCCTTGTTTTTATGTTGTGTGTGTTTGTACAAGTTATAGTAAGAAAGTTCAAAGACAGCTTACCTCTTGATGGAAATGCACTTAATTAATTTAAGGGAAGATTTACTGATATTATTTTTAAATACCTTTAAGATCACTAGGATAGAGTCCATTATTATTATTCTTGTCATGAAAGCTATTTGAAATTGGCAATCTTGCCTTCGCATGCCTTTCTTTCATTTTCATATGGCTTGAAAAAGTAGGCACACTTTAAGCTAGTGTAAGCATCCACTGGTAATAAAATGCTGCCTTTCTCTACATGACACATAGCTTTGTAAGTTTTGTAAACAACTTCATTTATACAGACAGCATTTTATTAGAATTTTCAGAGAATATTAAGAGGAAGCGTTAGATCACTGCAGAAACAAAAGAGGCAGGGTACTCGATCTTATTTTATATTCAATTCTGTAGTTGGGTTTTAGAGAGAAGACAAACACTAGAGAATTCCAAAATTGGTGATTGTAAGAAAGTTTCAGTGATCTGTCTCAAAGGCTGGCTAATGCATAGGTGGAGTCACTCATATTCTAAAGAGGTAGACATATGAAGGGTGGGGAAACATGTCCTTACTGGGAATTGCTCTGCAATTCATCTTGATTCCGGAGCATCTCACTTAAACTTTGAGATTAGGGCTCTGGTGATTTCTGATTAAACATATGTGAGTCAGGGAAGGGATGCATATCAAGTAATTACCATTCATTAACAGCACATTCTTTAATTAATTTATCAGATTAACCAGTCTGCAGAGAAAGAGCAAAATACATAGGCAAGTTTCTTTGAGGAGGGAAGGCGTCCACAGCATTGCTAAGTAGTCAGTTCTTACGCTCTTTCCATTGTGACATTATTGGTAGATAAAGTGCAAAACCAAAACACACTCCTGTGTGCCCAACCATGGTTATGTTCAGTTCCTTGTATTTTTGCAGGGACCCCACCCTTTCCTAGAAAAGGCGGCGCAGTGTAGCATTTCTGATCCAGGAACCAGAATTAGATGGCTCATGCTGGAGTCTCAGCTCTGCAATATCCTGGCTTTGAGTTCTTGGGTAAATCGCTTAAACTTTGAAGGTTGCAGATTCTTTATTGATAAAATAAGCATAGTCCTCATACCTTCCTTACACATTTATTGAGAGAATTAAATGAATTATTCTGTATAATAGACATAGCACAATTCAGTAAGTCCTCCACCAATAGTTGCTGTTATTATCATCATATTCCATAGAAAAATGCAAGTGGGAATATAGGTCAGAGATTAATATTATGTTCTTGCCATTATCAGTATAATGTGGTTAGTGTTGGATATAAAAGGCAGTTGCTTTTAAAGTAGTAAATGTGGTGCCAGAATTTAGCAGAAATAGAATAAAATCACTTCATTGCCCTAAGAATCACTGGGTTTTGTGTTGGAATTTATGAATGAATATTTTTCACTCCTGAAATTTATAGCTTTTCAAATTTTGCTGTTGGGTATGTGTTTATATTCATGATATGAAGCCTCTTGGAAACAAAGACAAAAAAGAATTAGTACCTTCTCCCTTTCCCACTCCCCCCTGACCAGTCAGTCTTTTTGGTTCCAGGTATAGAGTTTGAGGAGAGAAGAGGCCTGATTTTTGTGGATTTGCCCAGTTTGGTGAAGTCCCCCTATGAAAGAGTGATAGGAGAGTCCTACTGATTCTGGTCCCTCAACCTGCACATCTACAAGCATTTACTCCAATTTTTTCCAAAATAATAACACCATAAAAAAAGGAAGGCTGTTCAAACACTGAATTATCTGTGAGATTCAGCCAAGTTACACCAGCTGCATTGGCTTGGTTCCTACATCTAGGCTCCAAGGCGGGTAACGAAAAAATCTCCATGAACAGTATTTTAAGAATTTTGGCAGCACACAGGACAGGGGAATTAAAAACGAATTCTTTGCTGCAAACAGAATTGATGGAAAGCAATTCCATTTGCTCACCACAGTTCACCAAGCAGTGTAAGGGCCAGCCGATAGGATACAAACATGTATGCTCTGAGTTCTGTCCAAAGAAACCAGGTTCCCCTCTTAAAGGCCAATGAGATCAGTGACTAAGTTCCAGGCATAAGATGCAGCAGTGAATTTAGGAACGATACCAAGGGTAACTTTGATTCCTCTTATTAATATTTTCTAACCTATTGGATGACATTTTCCAAAAGTCAGCATGATGTAAGATGTGCAGTGCCTGGAGGGACGCTTTAACTTGTTCCATCCTTGATTTTTCTGTTCCTTCCTTTAAATCATTAAGGGCAGCTGATTAGTTTCTCTTCATGGTTCTCCAAGGAGTTTTATGTTTTCCTATATTGTTACATTCATTTTGTAGCAAAAGGCAAAGGAGGACCAGCTTAACTGAGTTATGCTCTATCTCATGTACAAAGCACTCTCTTTAGAAAGAGACTAAATTTTGTGGGGCTCAAAATAAATTGGTGGAATTTAAATATTGAAGAGCAGAAGGACTGCAAAACAGTATGAGGAAGACATCAATATAGGGATTGAATTTTTTTAATTAGTAAGGATAGATAAGCATTATTATTCCTAAATAATTATTATTAAATTCTAATTTAATATGGTATTATGTCATTCTGTTTCAAGAAAATATTCAATAGATCATGACATTGCCATCAAGAAGTTCATTTTCTAAAAGTTATTAAATAATAGAAAATAGGAAAAGTGAACAGATATCTTAAGTCAGGGGTCCTCAAACATTGGCCCACCAGGTGTTTTTGTCGCCCAGCCTGTCCTGCTTAGCAGCCGACTTGTCCTGGGCCACAGTGAGCATGCGTGCAATGTGTGCCCACACTCTCCGACTCCCCTCCTCTCTGTCTAACGACTCCTCCTCTCAGGGTATTAGGAGGAGTCACCAGGTTGCCTGTGCAGAGCCTGCTGCTGCCTGAGGACCAAGATAAGAAAAAGTTAGGATTTATATTTTTTTGAAGGAGGTCTATTTTTTTTTTTTCATTTTGCAGTTAGTCGGGCCTTTTTTTTTTAATTTTGCAGTTAGTAGGGCCTTCATTTCTGAAGTTAGGAGGTCTTTTTTTTTTTTTGAAGATGGGGGCACCTTTTTTTTTTTCATTTTAAATATTGTATTTGCATTTGTTCCTGTTTTGTTTTGTTTTGTTTCTTTGCAGTTTTTGGCTGGGGCTGGGTTTGAACCCACCACCTCTGGTATATGGGGCTGGTGCCCTACTCCTTTGAGCCATAGGCGCCATCTCTGTTTTGTTTTTTTACTTCAAAATAAGATATGTGCAGTATGCATAGGAATAGTGTTCATAGTTTTTTTTTTTAGACTATACTCCGGCCCTCAAACGTTCTGAGGGACAGTGAACTGGCCCCCTGTTTAAAAAGTTTGAGGACCCCTGTCTTAAGTCATTGTTTAGTTTGACGTGGTGTGGAACCTGGAGCCTTAAAGCCACATGTGGCCTTGTAGGTCCGGAAGTGCACTCTCCTGACTGGATATAATTTTACAGAATAAACTTTTTTATTAAAAGAGGTGCTGGGTGGGAAAATTAAGAGCAGAGAGAGGGAAGGAGCAATGGGATGGGGTCTTGGTGTGTGCCACACCTTTTAGGGACAAGACACGATTATGAAAGGGTCTTTACTTAACAAATGCAATCCGTGTAACCTGGTTTCTTATACCCTCAATGAATCCCCAACAATGAATTAAAAAAAAAAAAAAAAGAGGTGCAGCAGAGAAAGATGAAGCTTTTCTTGCCTCCTTTGGTGTATAAAGAAACAACAACCTTGAAATCAGAAGTCAAAACATTTAGAAAATATGGAACAATTAAACTTAGATATTGGGGTTCAAGTCATCTGAGGAGGTAACCATTTCAAATCCACGTAGTTAGGAAAGGCCTATGGGGAAAAGTGAGAGGGGAGAGGTCTTTCTGGTTCAGAAGCACAAATGTGATCTAAACCTTGTCAAAAGACATGAAGTTATTTTTCAGTTGATAAAATTGTTGTAGTCTTATTTATAGGACGAACATGGCAACTTTCAGATAAAGGTGCAGCAGGTTATAGACAGATGGCTTCACCAAAGCCTCAACCTACTTAGCCCAATGGTGAAATGAGGAGAACTTAGAAGTAGCTTTGTTTTTCCATGAAACAATTTTTAAGTGTTATATAACTGGATTATGTAACTGTGGGAAAAGGAGAAATCATAAATCTGGTCTCCAGTTTTGGCTCCAGGTGACCAGCATAGTTTAAGTGAAATGTTATTATGAATAATGAAGATGCTCAAATAATAACATTTCCCCACTCACTGTGTCCCAGACTTCAGCAGAGTGAAAAGCAGTAGTTCATAGCTCTGGGCTTCTGTGCCTGGTGTGCTCCTTACTTTCTGAAGCCTGAAGTGAGCATGAAGCGTGCCATCAGGGAGAGGAAGAAAGAAGCACGTAAAAGTGTGTGCCCCATCCATTAACAAGACCTGTATGTGACTTGTTTGCTGACTATGGTAGAAAACTGAGATGGTCCATTGGTCTGAGATACAATTCACACAAGTCCTCAAACCTGGAATTGGTATTGGAGTTCTGGCCTTATCTCAAAATATTACAGGGTATTCTGGTTAGGCTAGAAATTTGTTTTCTACATAAAAAGTAATAGATCTCTTCTAACCCTAACTCTGTGTGAACATTATTAGGGCAATCGGAAAGTAAAATTTTGCTGTTTAAAGCTATTTCTTGCCTGGCGAAATGGTCTGTTCCATCATTCATTCCTTAGCAGCAAATCAACTTAAACTTTTTTGCAGAAAATGACATGTGTTATTGTCATTGATAGTTCTACAATTTGATGAGGCCTAGTCGGGTGGCTTTTCCAGAGTCTCCCGTACAGGTGTGGGCAGATGGAGGCTGTGGCTGGATTTCCATTGAAGGCTTCCCCTCTCACATGTTGACACCAGGGCTGGGCGCAGCGGGGTTTCCTTGGCTATTTCTCTCTCTTTAGATACTTTGCAGGTAGTCTCTCAATCTTGGCAGGTGTAGAGTAGTCATGACTTTTCAGTGCTCAAAGTTTGAGTTTTGAAAGAGAGAGAGGCTTGGCACCTGTAGATCAGTGGTTAGGGTGCCAAACACACAGAGGTAGGTTGGTTCAAACCTGGCCTGGGCCTGCTAAACAGCGATGATAACTACAACAAAAAAATAGCTGGGCATTGTGGTGGGCACCTGTAGTCCCAGCTACTTGGTAAGCTGAGGCAAGAGAATCACTTAAGCCCAAGAGTTGGAGGTTGCTGTAAACTGTGACGTCATGGCACTCTACTGAGGATGACATAGTGAGACTCTGTGTCAAAAAAAAAAAAAAAAAAAAAAGAGAGAGAGATAGCTCTAGCTCACAGCCATATCTCCTCTTATAACCTAGTCTTAAAAGTCAAACAGTGAGAATTCCTCTGAAATTTCGTTGAAGCAAATAACTAAGGTTAACCCGTATTCAGAGGGAAAGGAATTAGACTCTACCTTTTGAAAGAAGAATGTTAAAGAACTTGTGACCATTTACTTAAACTTCAACAGTCCCCGCAAGTCTTTCCTGCCTGGACTTCATAGAGATCCTGATTCTTTCTCTAATCCATGACTAAATCACTACATTGCTTCATTCATTACAATTACTTTATTAAGTATCTAATAAGTGATGCAAATGATCTAGAAATGTGTAAGAAATTCACAAATGCCATTTCTACCTTTTTAGAAGTCTACTTTCTGTGGGAGAGAACACAAAATAGGGACTGATCAAGACCAATATTCAATGTTCAGCAAGTATTTATTGAGGAATTGTTTGTGGCAGAAACCGTGCTAAGCTCTAGGAACAGAGAACCTAATAGATACTTTATGAGACTGGCTGAATAAATGAATCCATGCTGTGACGTAGGAGAGTCACAGAAAGATAGCCATTGCTTCCACCACATATGGACATAGCACTGTGTATTAGGGGAGACTAGAGGATAAAAATTATAGGTAAAGCAGGGGTAGGGATAGTATTTAGTCTCCTTTGGTCAATATCTGATACCTTCTAAGAAATCTTGGGTTTAAGGAGCTGTTAGAATCCCAACAGGAGTTTGTTGGTACTATCCTTAAATTTGAAATAGTGGTAAAAAGAGATTCTGTGAAGTAGGTCTCTTCAAAAAGTTACAGGAAAACCAGGAAACTTGGTGTTAACAGCTCAATTGATTTTTGTTCCCCTCTTTGACAAATTCAAAATGACTTGAAGATTTGAACCCTTGCCCCAGCCCTCCTCCCAGGGAATTTCATTCTTTTATTAAGGTAAAGTTGTTTTCCTTCCTTCTTGTATGTGTTGGAGGAATATTATTTTTACTCACTTATCAGAGAAAATGCATTTTTTTCTTTTCCAGAAAGTCAGCAAGGCTTTTTAGCTTTAAGATATATCTTTTTAGAAACTTTCCCTGGTATCAAAATAGCAAATATTTTTATGTGTCTTGTCACTTTCATAGGAAATAATCAAACTCCCCCATTTCTCAGAACCATGTGACTCGGTGTCCAATAGCCAAAATTCTATTTTGGAGGAAATTGTATGTCCAGGTTATTTTTGTTTCCTGTGTAGTGGTACAATCAGTCTTCGAGTTGTGCTGTTAAGAACTTGCTGTTTTTCTTTCCCTATTTTACTTTCATTTATTTATTTTTGGGTGTATGAGTTATTTTAGCTGCACTTATATTTGTTTTGATTGCCTGGTTGGAGCTTTGAAGAACACTTTATAAAGATGTATAGCTGGAGAGCAAGGTTTGAATCAGTTAAAAAAGGTTCGTTAGAGGGTTTTTTTCCCCTTAAATTTGGCTGTCCCATGTGACGTACGTATTCAAATTGGTTAAAAAAAAAAAAAAAAGAAAAGAAAATTCTGGGCCAGGTTGGCAACTATCTGACTGGAAACCGTTCATCTATGGGAGTGCCCTTTGGGAAGATTAGTCCTAAGGTAGGTTGCTCAACTTTTTCTGTTCAAGCTCCTTTACATCTCACCTTGAAGAATCTAAATTAGGGAGGGTTACTTGAGGTGAAGAAGGTGTTTTAGAGATGGCAAAAAGAAATGACATCTTTGAAGCCTCCCACAAATCTTAGTATTTGGTCCCTTTCTTCCATAGATGGCATAACAAAAGTCATAACTGGTAACACAACTAGCATTTATCACGTGCTTTCTGTGTGCCAGGCCCTGGAAACCACCCTCTGAAGGAACTATTCTCACGTACGTATTCTGCAACTAAACCCAAGGTTTGGACTGGGGATGTAACTGAGCTAGAAGTAAACAACTCGCAGACAGGAGAGCTGGAGTTTTAAGTCTGGCGCATTTGACTCCCAAGTCCACAGACACAGATAAAGGCTGAGTCTTCCTTCCTCCCCCTCCGGCACCTCCCTTTGTGCTGGTTCCTCTGCCGACATCCCGCCTCCCTGGGTTTTTCCTTTTGGAAGTCAGTAGAAGCTTGGGGCAGGGTCATGTTGCTGTCTTATGGGCTTAGGTAAACCATCTAAATACGGAATGTACTAAACACAGGTCTGGCCACTCAATTATAGCCTCGCTCTAGCTTTGGCTGGAGAGAAATCCCCAGAGTTAAGTGTTAATGATGGTCACCCCCGCTATTTCCTTTCTTGGCAGAAAGTCAGAGCGAGCATATTCTGGATTCAGCATAAAGTCTTATTCAGGAAATAATAACTAACTGCCACAACCCAAGCACTCAGAATCTCAGCTTTCAAACTGAGTTTATGGTCATTTCCCCATTTTATTGGCTTTGTTAGGGTGTGGGCCTGGCTTCCAAATAAACATACCAGTTTTTCTTTTCTTTTTTCTATAATTTATGACATGCTGCCTTTTAAAATTATAATAGTAACTCTACAAATAAGTAGCTTTCAGATGGAAATAATTTCCAATTGAACCCCCCTCTCAAATATTTAATAAATCTGTATTAAAGGTACATATCATTCATGTAATAATAGTCATTCCATCATTCATCTCCTCATAATATAATAATATTTTTAAAAAGTGGTGTTCTTTTTCGGAAAAACACTTTTTAAGTAGTTTATTTAGAAACAGTTTGGTTCTATTAATAGCATTTACCTTCCTGAAGTCTGTTTTGTTGTTTTTCCTTCTGGCATTTTCTTAAGACATGTTAAATTAATTTCATGAAGAAGAAATTTTGATTCTAGATGCTTCTTAACCAAATGAATTATAATATCCTGTGAAATATTGAATAGCTGCAAAAATGAAGATGGCACAATGCAAATATCTTCAATTTTAGAAACAACACACAAACAAAAGAACTAAGCAAAATTTAACAACTGCTCAAGTTATTTGAAAACAAATCATCTTGAGAAATATAGCATACAAGTATAGGTAACCTATGAGCTGTAAGCACTGGTAGGTGGCTCTGCCTGTATACAATTGTGCCAAAAAGCAAAGAATTAACACCCAACACTAGCTCTCCTTCTCTATGCAACTTCCAGCACAGATGTTTTGTTTGTTTTCTTCTACCTAGTCTCAATGATGTTATTTCTAAAAATTATAATTTCCTTGCTTATTGACATACATGCATTCCTTCTCCATTCCCTGATCCCCAGGAGTAAGTTAAATTTCTGTTAGTACTCTACATTTTATAATTACATGTTTAAATAATTATACATTTTTATAGTTTCATTATCTAAAAATGGATTTCTCTCCTGTGAGACCCATGTGGCCAGTAGTTTTGTTCAATCTATTTACTAATATATGCATATCATTAAAGACAATGTTGTCATAGTATTAAAATGTGCTTAAGAGACACCTGTTAAATAAATAAATAAATAAACTAATTAATTAATATAAATCAGTGAAGGAAAGCATATAATAATGATCTGTTTTGCTTTGCTATATCCCCCTAGACCATGAATATAGTGTATTTTTTTTAAATATTCACATTTTATTTTTTTTATTTTTAATTTTATTAAATCATAATTGTGTACATTGGTGCAATCATGGGACACAATGTGCTGACTTCATATACAATCTGAAATATTTTCATCGAACTGTTAAACATAGCCTTCATGGCCATTTTCTTAATCACTATATGAAGACATTGGTATTCTACATTTAGTAAATTTCACCAGTACCCTTCTGAAATGCACAATAGGTGTGATCCCACCAATTACCCTCCCTCCTCCCCCTCCCCTACCCTCCCTTGCCCTTTTCCCCATATTATTGTACTATAATTGGGATTTAGCCTTCCTATGAACGCTATAAATTAGCTTCATATTAGGGCTGAGTACATTGGATACTTTTTCTTCCATTCTTGAGATACTTTGCTAAGAAGAATATATTCCAGCTCCATCCATGTAAACATGAAAGAGGTAAAGTCTACATCTTTCTTTAAGGCTGCATAATATTCCATGGTATACATGTACCACAATATATTGATCCATTCGTGGGTCGATGGGCACTTGGGCTTCTTCCACAACTTAGCAATTATGAATTAATTGGGCTGTAATAAACATTCTGGTACATAAATGTTTATTATGATGTGATTTTTGGTCTTCTGGATATCTACCTAATAAAGGAATTATAGGATCGAATGGCAGATCTATTTTTAGATCTCTACATATTCCCTAAACATCCTTCTAAAAGGAATGCATTAGTTTGCATTCCCACCAGCAATGTAGAAGTGTTCCCTTTTCTCCACATCCACTCCAGCATCTCTGGTTTTCGGATTTTGTTATGTGGGCTAATCTTACTGGAGTTAAATGATATCTCAAAGTAGTTTTGATATGCATTTCTCTGATGATTAAGGATGGTGAGCATTTTTTCATGTGCCTGTAGGCCGTGCACCTGTCTTCTTTGGAGAAGTTTCTCTTCAAGTCCTTTACCCACACTGAGATGTGATTACTTGTCCTTTGTTGCTAATATGTTTGAGTTCTCTATGGATTCTGATTATTAAACCTTTGTCTGAGGCATAACCTGAAAATATTTTCTCCCATTCTGAAGGCTGTCTACCTGCTACACTTACTGTGTTCTTAGCAGTGCAGAAGCTTTTCAGTTTGATCAGGTCCCAGTAGTGTATTTTTGATACTGCTTCAATTGCCTAGGGAGTCCTCCTCATAAAAAATTCACCCAGGAGGATTCCTTCAAGAGTTTTCCCTGCACTTTCTTCTAATATTTTTATAGTTCCATGTCTTAAATTTAAATCTTTGATCCAGTGAGAGTCTATCTTAGTTAATGGTGAAAGGTATGGGCCCAGTTTCAGTCTTCTACAGGTCGCCAGCCAGTTCACCCAGCACCATTTGTTAAATAGGGAATCTTTTC
>CAUYRH010163889.1:0-32756 GCA_963574655.1 Perodicticus potto | reverse complement strand
TATTAATGTTTGTAAGATCTGTAACAATATCTCCTTTTTCATTCCTGACAATATGGATGATTTTGTAGATAATTTTTTCATAATCTATCATTGGATCAACTGATGAATGAATAAATAAAACGTAGTATATCTACACAATGGAATATTCTTTGGCCATAATAAAGGACTGATATAACATAGATATATCCTGAAAACCTTATGCTGAGTAAGTTTTACTTCATTTACTTAGTATAATGAATTTTATGAATTCACTTACACAAAATGTTCACAGTAGGCAAATCTATAGAGACAAAAAAAGCAGATTATCGGTTACCAAGGGCTGGAAGGTTTGGGAGGATGGGTGGGAATGGGAGTACCAGCCAAAGAGTATGAGGTTTCTTCAGGGGATAATGAAAGTGTTATGAAATGGATAGTGGAGGCTCAGCACCTATAGATCAAGCATCTAGGGCACCAGCCACATACACCAGAGCTGGCGGGTTCAAATCCAGCCTAGGTCCACCAAACAACAATGACAACTACAACCAAAAAATAGCCAGGTGTTGTGACGAGTGCTTATAGTCCCAGCTACTTGGGAGGCTGAGGCAAGAGAATCACTTAAGCCCAAGAGTTGGAGGTTGCAGTGAGCTGTGACACCACCATGGCACTCTACCCAGGGCGACAGCTTGAGAGTCTGTCTTAAAAAAGAAAAAAGAAAGAAAAGAAATTGATAGTGGTGATGGTTATACAACTCTGTGAATGAATATATGAAATACCATTAAATTTTATGGTATTTGAATGTTTCAATAAACTCTTCAAAAATGTATCATTGGACAGATTAGATCCTCCTTCACCTTTGTTCAAAACAACAAATTGGAAACTACCTAACTTGGAAAAGAATTATTACCTAATTGTTCATTTTTTTACCTCAATACTAGTATTTCAGTTATCTCTTATTTTGGTATCCCAGAAGTTTTTCATCCCAGAACATTGCACAATAGTACCAGCTTGACTACACTAGTTCTCAGGAAGATAAATTTTAGGAATTTCATTGACAATATGCCTGTATACCCTTAGAAAAGTCTTTGCATATCCCCATAACACCTCATCTGAAGACCACTGCACCAGGCTGTAATCTCATTGTAGGCATGCGGGGGAGGAAATGGGTCATGTTCTAGTATTTGCTAGCTGTGTGAAAACATGTTCCACTGCCCTTTGCAAGTCATTTGGGCTGCTGACCCAGACATGGGTACTCCTACAAGGTCAGCTCCAGTCCAAAACAGCGAAGGATGATGTGGTCAGACAAGCCTCTGATCTCTGGAAGCCACAACAATGTAGAAAACAATGTAGACAAGATAACCTTGGCTTCATTTGGTGATGCGGAACTAATTCTTAGCTCTACCTGAGGCTGGCTGGACAACTTCTCGCAGCTGAGGGGGGATTTATACAGCTGGAAAATTTGATCCTTTGCTTTCCCCCTTTACTTTTTCGTGGGTGCATTTAATCTTTGTACCTGCCATGTCTGCTAAGTGTATAATTAGCACGCTGACATCTGAGCAGCAGTGCTTCTCAGCTAGCTTTATTTAGGGGTGGAAATATTTTTTACTTTAGATAAACTTAGGCACTGCTCCCTCCTCCCCTGCCCAACTTCCTTGGAATCCTGGATATGACAGCTTTTTAACCCTTGGAATATGTCAAAGGCACAGGAATATCTGTGTCCAGATGCCAACTGGAATTACTTTGTCCTTTAAGAGATACAGGAAATTGGCTCAACCCATCTTGCCCTCATTCCATAGGCTGTGTAAAGCTCAATGCCTTCCTCACAATTTTCTGAAAATGTCTGGGAAGCATAGGTCCTCACGGTCACCTCTGACTCCAGCTGCTGTGAATTGCAGCGTGGAGGTTGTCTCACTCTCTTCCAATTGCTGCTCTTGTTTCCTGAGGCCAACCCAGTCATGGACCTCAAAATTTGTTTTCTTTTGGTGGTGTGCAGGGCTGAGGAGGATCCCATACCGTGTGTGTAACAGACTTCAAAGAAAGTTAGGGGGAAATGAGGGATTTACTTCCAAGCAATGCAGCCTCCATAAAATGAAATGATCAGACATCTGTGTTCTTAAGGTTTCCCACCATTTTCCTACCTGCATGGAGCTCTAAACTCGTGTATGGGGCTTGGCCCTCTCCCCTTCTCTCTCACTTTTGTTCTGATTTCCCTATACAGAGCAAAAGACAACATATCTAGGCAGAGAAAAATCTTTTTCCAACCATTTCCCTGGGTCTAGGTTTCTGTCAGCATATCTAGGATTTGCCCCATTAAAGTAAAGGCAGTTAAACATTCTCCTCTACTCCAGTTTTAGGTCAGAGACTAGGGGAAGAGATTTTGTTTGTTTTTTATACTTATCAGGAAAAATCCCTACAAGAAGGTGGCACTGGATATTAATTGAATAACAGATGACAAGGAAAATTGAGCCAGTCAACACTCTTTATTGAGTGCCTAGTATGTTCCAGGCACGAGGGTAGGCACAAAGGGAAACACAATCAGACAGTTCTGTTCTTCTGAAGCTAACAATGCTAATGGGAAAGAGAAACATCAAATACAGAAACAAATGAAAATATTAAGTGACAAGCACCAGGAAGGCTTACAGGTGCTATGATCGTAATACGCTACCTAGTAGGGAGGCCAGGGAAAGTTTCCATGAGGCTGAGACTATAGGGCTGTGACCTGAAGGCCCAGGAAGGGTTAACTTGGGCAGGGGAGAAAGAGCATTCCAGGCTGGGAGAGCAAGCCATGCAAAGGCTTTGTGACAACAAAAAGCCGGGACAAAGGACTGAAAGAAGGCTGGAGCTGCAAAAATGTGGAGGCAGATTAGGTGGGAAAGTTGGGTAAGGCAAGACCACTAAAAAGTTCTCAACAGGGGGATTGTGAGACTCAGATTTGGATTCTGCAAAAATTACTCTGGCTGCAGTGCGGAGAATGGATTGGAAAGTTACAAAGTCTAGAGAGGAACTATCTACCCCCTGCAGCATCCACATGGAGACAAGCAATCGATATGATTGTGCAGACACATCTTATCTTGTGTGTGTGTTTTAATACAATTTTTAAGCCACATGAATACATACATACAAATAGTTAAGAATATCAAACAGTACCTGTACTATTAGGTTTATAAAAAATAGCAGTCCCCTGACCATCCCTTTTCACTGCTCACCACCTTCCACTAAGGTCCTTCTTTCCACTCTTAACTGTTTATCCGGTGGTCCCTCTTCTCCTCCCCCTGCTTTTAAAAAACACAATATCTTAAAGAGCTATTTATTTTTCAATTTTAGACATTGTTTACTTCCTACTACAGAAGAAAATAATTCCTTGCTCTTACCCACATTCCCCACTCCCCACTTAACTCTATTCTGATCCTGCCAAGAGGGAACATTACCAGCACTTCCTTTTTAGTCTTCCCATATATGAAAAATACTGACTCATTCATTACCTGAAAATCCATCAATCATTAGGGACAGAAACTATAAATTTATACTTTTGTAAGTGCAAAAGTACCTTCACTATGTCTCTGTCCTGGACATTTAAAGTAGTATGGATTTGTATCCCTTTAAGGAAAACTACCAAATTTTTAAGCTGGCTTAATAAGAAGATTCAAGGAAATCACAGTATGTGCTTTTTGAAAGACATAATAAAGTTATTTGCACTATGAGGCAAAAATAATCTTTATAGGACTAATGTCTTGGGGAAGAAGAGTCAGAAAGGTCACTCACTGAGGATACTCTGCATCTGTGGCTGGAGTAGCAGAATGGGCCACGCCTACGCTGCTTGGAGTGTAAACAAACATAAAAGCACATGGTGATTCCTACCCAGTCTACAAAAACAAGTCTGATGTCTTCACCCTCAGAGAAATCAATTACAAGTAAGGAAATACTCTGAGATACAAAGATTTATCCACAAGACTATTCATGACAGTATTTTTTATAACAATGGAAAGCAATCTCAAAGCCCCTGAATAGGAAAAGGGCTAAAGATACATCTAATTAGAATGGAATAATATAAAATCAATAAATTCATGCTTTCAGAGGACATTTAACTCCGTAGGGAAATGCTCATAGTATGTTCAATGAGAAAAACAGTTGAAGGGGTCAGCCTACATGTAAAAAGACACGTAATATTAACACATATATGAACATGCAGAAGCATACAGAAAATATCTAAATACATTCCAATTCTGTAAGTGCATAGAGAAAAAGATTCGTTTTCTCCTAAAGTAGTCTGCTACCCATGTACTTCAGAATCACCTTGGGGGGGCGGCTTATTAAAATGCAGATTCTTAGGTACCACACCAGACCTAATGAATTAGTCTTTGGAAGCAGAACCTAAGGACCTCTGTCTCCTTCCACACCCTGAGTAATCCTGACTCAAACTTTGGTTTGAGGACCACTGGATCAGCTCTCTCTGGATGTGAAATTATGAATAATTGTCTTCCTTCCTTACATCTTAAATTTTCCAACAAGCCCGTGTTGCTTTATAACCCAAAGTTCCTTTACACTCTAGCCTGGGGCAACAGAGTGAGATTCTGTCTCAAAAAACAAAAACAACAACAAAAAAACCAAAACCTAAAGTTCATTTAAAACACATTCATGAGGCCTAAGGATTAGAAAATGGAGCTGACTTAGCATCTATTTGGGGTAGTGTAAATAACTTGTAAGAACTGGAAAGTGCAAGTCTTTTAAATCTAAAATAAGTAGGTTATCTATGGATTCCTGACAATTGAAAGTCAGTTTAGGACAAAGAAAGTATGATACTAAGTGTAGATAGGGAAATCATAACCTCAATAAATTGTGCAGGCAAAAAATAGAAATAGAATTATTTTGAGACATATAAAGAACAGCAGCATTTCTAATGTCCCAAGATGTTCCTTAGCAAAAAGAGGATTCAGTGATCAAATTTGGGGCACAATAGATATTATAATCCCCTCTCTTCTCTGTGAGTCAAAACCATGAATAGATTACAGGTTCTGAGAAGCCAATGAAAGTTTCATTTTAATTCTAGCTCCACAAATTCTTAGAATGTTCCTGTCATTGAAAACAAATTCTAGGGTAGAAGAGCGTCTAGAAAAAGTTCTCTCCAAGGACTGGTATCCTTATACTTGACCCTACATATCAATTTATTTCCACGTTCGCATGGTTTCTGAGAGTTTAGCCTAAATATATTTATAGAGCCTGATTCTAAGGGTCTGGCTCGAGTCAGCTACCAAGTAATGTTCAGGAACAGCAAAACAGAGTGCCAGCCTACATGATTAGGAGAAAGTTTAAAGTAGCTACAGATTTACTTTTGTTTGCTTATCTGCCTCTACCACTAGACTATGGGCTTAGAGCTGGAATTTTGTCATTTTGTCTATTCATTTTTTCATAATAAAGCCCGGCACTTATTCTGTACTCAATCAGTGGGGATCCACCAACCAGGTGGGGGTTTTTGTTTGTTTTTTGACAGCCCCTCACTTTGTTTCCCTAGCTACAGTGCAGTGGTGGCATCATAGCTCAGTGTAACCTCAAACTCCTGGGCTCCAATGACCCGACTGCCTTTGCCCCTCAAGTAGCTGCAACTACAGGCACCTGCTATAGTTTAATTTTTTTTTTGACAGGTTCAGTAATGAAATGGGATAAACATAGGGAGCCTTTTTGAATGAATTGGCAGTCAAGACTAGCTTTCCCTGGAACACATTTTAGAAATATCGTGGGGCAAGTGAATCAGAGATATACTACGGACATAGAAATATGTCCTAAAGTTTGTTATCAAGCCTTCCCTTTTGTTTTTTGAGACAGAGTCTCAAGCTGTCGCCCTGGGTAGAGTGCCGTGGTATCATAGCTCACAGAAACCTCTAATTCTTGGGCTCAAGCGATCCTCTCGTCTCAGTTTTTCTATTTTTTGTAGAGACGGGGGTCTCGCTTTTTTTTTTTTTTTTTTTTTGCAAAGGCTAGTCTTCATCTTGTGAGCTCAAGCAATCCAGCCACCTTGGCCTCCCAGAGTGCTAGGATTACAGGCAAAAGCCACTGCACCCAGCCAAGGCTTCATTTCATCGAAAACATATTTGAGTGCTTACTATATGCAGGTATTTCTAAGAATGAAGACATGACTAAGACATAGTTTTACCCCCAAGGGTGCCATGCAGAGGCGATGATAGTCCTAGCCATTCTACTCCTGCACTAGAGTCCTGGCCTCTTACATGGGTTTGGGCATGGTAGGTGTCGAGTTCATTTGAATTGAGTTCAGAAACCAAGACACACTTGAAGCCTGATCATACTTTAGCACTTTTGGAGCAAAGGCCAGAGTTAGAATCAGACCATTCAGAGACTGCATCAGGATGATTGATATCTCAAGCAACCAGACCTGTCTTGATCACTACTTCTTTAGAGTCTCCACAACCAACCAGGAATCAAAATTTTGACCAGAGAAACCCCAGAATCCACACTCATTTAACATACACACTATGAAAATGTTTGTCCTTTACAACTCTCTAGGTTCTTGAGATGTTAACTGATAATATCAGGTGAAACAGGACTGAGAAAGGGGTTCAATAGAGCAGACAGGCTCCTGTACTGCAGGGGTCTCAGACCTTTAAGCAATATACCTCATCCTTTTTTTTTTTTTTTTTTTTTTTTTGTTACAGAGCCTCACCCTGGATAGAGTGCTGTGGCATCACAGCTCACAGCAACCTCCAACTCCTGGGCTTAAGCGAGTCTCCTGCCTCCGCCTCCCAAGTAGCTGGGACTGCAGGAGCCCACCACAATGCCCGGCCATTTTTTGGTTGCTGCCGTCATTGTTGTTTGGCGGGCCCGGGCTGGATTCGAACCCGCCAGCTTAGGCGTACGTGGCTGGCGCCTTAGCCCACTGAACCACAGGCGCCGAGCCATTATGCCTCATTCTTAATATGCATTATCTCATTTAACTTTTGCAACAATCCTATGAAGTAGGTCTTATTATTTTTCCCATTTTAAAGACAGACAAGCTGAAGAAACTCAGAGAAATTAAGGAACCTGCTCCAGAACACACAGAAAGAGGTACCACCTAAAAGTATAAACTGGGACTGTGATATCAGGTCTTTCTGGCACCAAAGAAATGAGCATTCAAAGCAATGCTAATATTGTTCTACTATGTTGATGGGCACTAGACCACTCCCAGAGAGATGAAGAGCATAAAGGGCTTCCCAGGCTTATTTGATTAGGGAGCCTTTTTGAATGAATCATCAGTCAAGACTAGCTTTCCCTGGAACAGTTTTTGGGATATACCATGGTCAGAGATATACCATGGCAGGCAGAAAGGAGGTGGAAAGCAGCTCAGAAGGAAGAGCTATTCTATAATGAACATTTATTAAAATTGTGCTCAAAGAATTATTGATAGGGATGTGTAAATTAAACCTACATTTAATAGATACCATCTCTATTTCCAGATTCACTAGCCTCACTTCATGGCTCATTTCTTTCAAATCGATATTTGATATAACATTTCAATTACAACATATTCATGTTATAGGGTTTGACTTACCTAGTAATTCAAATCATTATGTCACTAATTTCAGTAAAGTGTGTTCACATTCAAGACTAAGTTGTTTTTTAGTTTTGTTTTGTTTTTTGTGGAGACAGAGTTTCACTTTATCGCCCTCGGTAGAGTGCTGTGGCGTCACCCAGCTCACAGCAACCTCCAACTCCTGGGCTTAGGCAATTCTCCTGCCTCAGCCTCCCGAGTAGCTGGGACTACAGGCACCTGCCACAAAACCCGGCTATTTTTTTTTTTTTCAGTTTGGCCGAGGCTGGATTTAAACTCGTCACCCTCGGTATATGGGGCCAGCACCCTACCCACTGAGCCATAGGCGCTGCCCAAGAATAAGTTTTAATTTGCTGTGTATCTCAGTGGGCCTGCAATTTGCATTTTGGGGTAAGATGATTTTTTATTGTATAGAACTGACTCAAACTTTCTAGGACATCTAGCACCCTGACTTCTGCTGACTAAACCCAATAGTAGTGCCACCATCACCAGCCCCCAAGTCACTGTGACAAGAAAACATACCATAATTTCAAAACTCTTTCTAGGGGAGCAGTAACACTCCAACTGAGAATCGTGGATTAAGAGCAAACTAGAAAGTTCAATAAAATACTATGACAAAGCGCCAGCCACATACACCAAGGCTGGCAGGTTCCAGCCCAGCCCAGGCCTGCTAAACGACAACTGCAATAAAAAAATAGCTGGGCGTTGTGGCAGGCGCTGGTACTTGGGAGGCTGAGGCAAGAGAATAGCTTAAGCCCAAGAGTTTAAGGTTGCTGTGAGCTGTGATGCCATAGCACTCTACTAAGGGCGACAGCTTAAGACTCTGTTTCAAAAAAAAGAAATACTAAGACAAACATTTAGCCCAATCCTACATTCAGTATTCCAGCAAAGCTATTGTCAATCCGCATATCCAACATCTTGTTACATTTCCCCTTATCCTGTCGGTAACACAAACAGATTCAACACAAACTGACAAAATACCATTTTTAGCCAACACGGGCAGGCTCTGTGTACTCGATGGACAACAGCAATAAAGCTGGCAGAAGCTAAGCTGAGGAGCTTCTATTTGTGTCAATAGCACAAAATGACAAGTATACTTGAATAGTCTATGATTTTGTCAAATTCAGGCTTTAAGAAGAATGCTGGGGTACTGTTCTTTTAAAAATGATTTATTATCAAAAATCTTGCTCCCTCTAACTACTGAGTCATTTCAGCAATGCAGTTCCATCCTTTTAAGGATTATTAGAGCCCGAATAATTTCAGGCTAAAAACAAAAAATAAAAACTTGACTATAAGTCCAATTCATAGACATGTCAATATGCATTCAGGAACATGGTTTTACTTCTTAATCGGAATGCCAATCACCATAAAGTCTTCTGCTAGAGTCACTTCTTGGAGATCTAACACCGACTCGGCTTGCTTTTTCAGTTCTGCAATGCCGTCTGTTTCTCCTTCTCTGGCCAAGGCAACTGGTTTGTACCTCTGACTGAAGTGAGTCAGAACCAGCCTCTTTGCGTGGCACAACTTTGCAAATGTTGCTGCCATCTGTGGTGTGCTGTGGCCGTGCTCCTTTGCTTTGTCCATTTGGGCATCATCCAAGGTCGCTTCGTGGATCAATAGATCTGCTTCAAAGCACAGCTTCACTCCTCCATCACCCACGACCCCACAACAGTCACCCAATATGCAGATTTTTCTTCCAACGATAGGTTTTTTTAAGACATCTTCGGGAAAGACTGTCACCCCATTTTCCAGAACAACAGAAATTCCATTTTTCAGCTTCCCATAGGCAGGACCTGGTGGAACACCTAATGCCGAAGGAAGATAACATTATGTCATGGGAATGGAACGCATGACCAGTTAAGAGTCTATTTTAACAGCATGGCAAATAGCTAACTGAAAAGGCATCCAATTCTTTTCACAATTATTACGAGTATTTTACTACTCATGGAAAACTAGAATATTTATACATTTTTAAAGTTCTGTGTTGAGTGATATTAGGAATGCTTTTAATACTTAAAACATTTCCTATGCATACATGTCAGATTATTTTTGAGCTCCTAAGTCCCACTAAAACATTATAAGGTCAAGATAACCACCTTCTGTTGAGCATGGAAATAACATTTTGTGGATTGTTTTATTTAAATAAACTCACCTTTGGGTAAAATTAGAGAGTGCTTTTATTTATTTATTTATTTTTGAGACAGAGTCTCACTCTGTCGCCCTTGGTAGAGGGTTGTGGCATCACAGCTCATAGCAACCTCCAATTCTTGGGCTTAAGCAATTCTCTTGCCTCAGCCTCCTGAGTAGCTGGGACTACAGGCGCCCGGCTATTTCTGTTGCAGTTGCCACTGCTGTTTTAGCTGGCTGGGGCCAGGTTCGAACCTGCCACCCTCGGTATATGGGGCTGGCGCCCTACCCACAAATCTACAGGCACCACCCAAGAGTACTTTTATTTTTTTATTTTTTTTTAAGATAGTCTCACTTTGTTGCCCTCTGTACAGTGCTGTGGTGTCCATAGCTCAGCAACTTCAAACTCTTGGGCTCAAGGGATCCTCCTGCCCCACCCTCCTGAGCAGCTAGGACAACAGATGCCCGCCACAACATCTGGCTATTTTTTTTTTTTTGCAGTTTTTTGACCGGGGCTGGGTTTGAACCCACCACCTCAGGAATATGGGGCCAGTGTCCTACTCCTTTGAGCCAAAGGCATCACCTTAGCTATTTTACTTTTTTAGACACAGGGTCTCGCTGTTGCTCCGGCTGGTCTGGAACTCCTGAGCTAAGACAATCTACCCACCTCAGCCTCCTAAATTCTTAGAACTGCAAGTGTGAGCCACCAGGCCCAGCCTTAGAGAGCACTTTTAAATAATGATATGATCAGTGCTTAATCAAGAAAGGTACCTGTCAACTAACTTAATAAAAAAAATTATTAGGACTCAACTACAACTTGGACTTTACCTTACAAACTCACACAATGTAACCTAATCATATGTACCTTTATATTAATTGGAAATTTTTTTTTTTGGTAGAGACAGAGTCTCACTTTATCACCCTCAGTAGAGTGCCATGGCATCACACAGCTCACAGCAACCTCCAGTTCCTGGGCTTACGCGATTCTCTTGCCTCAGCCTCCCGAGTAGCTGGGACTACAGATGCCCGCCACAACGCCCGGCTATTTTTCTGTTTTGCAGTTCGGCCGAGGCCGGGTTTGAACCCGCCACCTTTGGTTTATGGGGCCAACACCCTACTCGATGAGCCACAGGCGCCACCGTAATTGGAAATTTTTTAAAAAAGAAAAAAAATTGTCAGGATTATTTGGACCACAGGATCAAGGAGCATTTCAGGCAATCATACATGATCCATCTTGTTGGGCAGTTCCACATTTACCAAACTGGGCTTAAGTCTCATATTAACCCAGAATAACATCACTCTGGACAATACTTACAAACAAGTATAATGAGATCACCAATTCTAACACAGATCACATTTTAAAGTTTCCAAATATAGTAGTACAAAAATACCCTTGGCTTAAGTCACATTTCCTCTTTATCTAGCATTTTGTTTTAATTGAGGAAGAGATTGTGTAAATTTAAAAAGAACATTAAAAAAACACCACTGTGCTTCCTCCCACCCCTTTTTTCTTTTTCTTTTTTATCTGGCAGCCCCTGAAAGCACAGTAGGTTCACAGCAACTCCCAACTATCACGCCTTTTACAGGCACTGCCACTCTGTGCCAAGGAAGGTGGTGGCACTGGAGGTCGAAGGCACCTGTACTCCGCCTTGCAAGAGGGGCTGAATACCTCCTCATGCTTGCAGGAGGTGTGAACCTCAGGTGGAATGCTTGCAACTGTGACGAACTCTGGCATGTAGAAGTAGTTGAGACATAATGTTCTGAATACCCACTTATCTTAGTCAAGGCTGAATGAGTAGTCAAAGGAGATAGAGAAGGAACCCCAAAAGTAGTTGGTAGCAGTTGTTAAGGTCAAGAAATGTGGCAAAAATTCAAGGAACAAAGATGTCACCAAATGTATCAAAAGGAAGACATGAAAAAATAAAACCTGGATCTAAAACAACTACTACTACCAACCAAACTACCTTGCCAACCAAGACAGTATAAGCTGAACATAAAACAGACTATGAATGTGGATCTGAGGTAGTTAAGAGAAAAGGATTCAAATAAATATTTTATTTTGCTCTAAATAGTATATTTTGGCCTCATGTATTCTCCTTAATAAGGAAACTTAGGGCAAAGGAAGTACAGAAAATGTCAGTTTTAGTTCTGAGATACTATGCCATTTCTAATAGCTTCAGGCTTCAGTTAACAATAGCCTAATTTTACATGTCATGAGCTGTTAAAAACAAACAAATAGGCTCGGCACTTGTGGCTCAAGCAGCTAAGGCGCCAGCCACATACACCTGAGCTGGTGGGTTCGAATCCAGCCTGGGCCTGCCAAACAACAATGATGGCTGCAACCAAAAAATAGCTGGGAGTTGTTGCGGCACCTGCAGTCTCAGCTACTTGGGAGGCAGAGGTAGGAGAATCGCTTGAGCTCAGGAGTTGGAGGTTACTGTGAACTGTGATGCAATGGCACTCTACCAAGAGGGACAGCTTGAGGCTCTGTCTCAACAAACAAACAAACAAACAAAATAGCCAGACTGATGAGAATTAAAAAAAAAAAACACTCACCAAGGTCTTTTAGTTTCTGTGCGTTGAGTTTACCTGGGCGTTTCTTTTCCATAACTGAAAACCCAAAGGAGGGAATTCTGTGAAAGAGGCGAAATGCTTTCACAATAAACTGTTCATCATCAACCAGAAGATATGAGTTTTCCTCTGAGTCTAACAGGATAGTTCTTCCTTGTCCCTCTTTGGGAGGGCTGTCTGCTACATTCACACGTGCAAATTCCTTTAGTTCTTCAGTAGGACACTGATCCGCTGTAGGCACCAACTCATGGACCACATAAGGGAAGACCAGCTCCGTGTGGGAGAGTTCCATGGTTCTCCAGATAAAGTCCCGAAGCCCAATTGGGCCATAGATTTCAATAGGCTGTTTGGCGACCACAGAGCTGCTTTGCAAGCTAATTGTGCAGAGGAGCCCAGGAAGGCCAAAGAAATGGTCTCCATGAAGATGAGTGATGAAGATCTTGGTAATTCTGCCTTTTGATTGAGACAGAGAAATACATTTGGAAATTTTCAGAAATAAAACCCTTACAAAGCTATTTGAAACAAGCACAAAAATTTATATAAAAAATAGTAAACTGAATTTAAAAGTTCTTCTCACCACCACAAACTCATTTGTTGTTTTGTTACATGATTCCAGAAGCAAGAAAGACAAGCTTTATTTCACCGGATGTATATAACTTTTTCATAAAACTCTTCAAATTACATAGTTTTAGTTTTCAGAGTATTTTCCTATATATCCTGTCACTTAAAAAAGTGAAATATACAAGTATACTAAAATATTTCACATAGTTAAACAGATAGGCCTCAAGTATCAAGAGCATTTAGCAGCTACACTGCCCCCTACTGCTGCTTCTGAGAATAGTAAACATGAACCTTCAGCAAAACAAAATGTTCCACTGTTTGCAAATGACTGGACGATTGGGTGAACATCAAACTGCCTTTTAAGGACTCCCTACAATGGACAGGGATTAACCAATCAAGGCAGATCCTGCTTGTCTGGGTGAGCTTGAAGAAGACAGAGAAAAAGAAAGGATGGAAGGTGAGAAAGGAAAGGAAAGCGAGGCAGAAGAGGAACCACATGAGGAACTGACAGGGGAGAAGGTAGGCAACAGATGCCAGGCTGCAGACTGGAGGGCAGATGGGCTAGGGTATCATGCAAGGGTGCTGTGCCCCTCCCTTCCTTTCAGTCTGAACTAACACAACAACCTTTCAGTGCATCTTGGCTTAGTTATAACTTGATTTAGGCAATATTTACTATTGGTATGTGGCAGGTGTCAACTCAGCATTTTCTGAGATGTAGCACACAGTGTTTCAAAAGTCACCATCATATCTAACACACAGTGTAACAAAGGCTTCTGGTTCTTTGCTACCTATTTTAGACATTTGATACTGTAAGTGTCCAGGAACCGTTTGATACCATAAAAGAACAGGAATAGTTTATTAATGTGATTTGCCCTATGACATTAAGTCTCTCCAAGTGAGTCTTCCCAGAATGATGACACCAAGCCCAGGTCCCAGTAGCAGAGAACAAGAGACTAGGCAGAGGCTGATTTTGCACCTTGAGAATCCCTAGGAGGCACTCCAGAAGTTTCCTCAATATGCTCCTTTTCTGTTCTTTAATCCTTGTTTTTTTGTTTTTAGACTTCTAGAATCCTTTCATTTCCCCCTTCCCCACCATCCCACTCCCAAACCCACTCCTGTATAGGCTGCCAAGCCACCTCCAAGTGTGACCTGAGGTCTCTGCAAACAAAAGAACTACAGCAGTCACTGAATCCAGATTCCCCACTGGCCTCAAAACTGCCAACATCAGACTTTGTGGGTCTTTTCCCTATCTACTCCAAAGCAAAGCCAAACTGAACACCAAAACAACCTGGGAACCCAAAGCAAGTGAGGCAAATTAAGAGAAGGACTGTTTCCCATAGTTATCACAGTTTCAAGAAAACAAACATTTCATTTTTTAAGAAACTTGATTTCAGAGGGAGAAGAAATGGTAAACATAATTATCAAAGGTAATGAGGAAGCTATCAAATAAAGAAAAATGCATGAGTTCTCTTTCACTCGAGAACAAGGAGGTCACAGGGGAATATGTCATCCATAGAGGAGTAGAATAATAAGCATACTCTAAAAATGATAAGGCAAGCTGAGCATGGTAGCTCACATCAGCTAGAGAGGGTGATATGGGAGGATTACTGGAGCCCATGGGTTTGAGGTTACACTGAGCTTGGATGGCACCACTATACTCTAGCCAGGGAGACAGAGTAAAACCCTCTCTTAAAAAATAATTAGTGGAGAGGAGAGGACAGGTGGAGGGAGGGTAGTTGGTGGGAACACACCTCTGATACATTTTACAAGGGTAATGTTAAATTTACTAAGTGTAGAGTATAAATGTCTTAGCAATAACTAAGAAACTGCGGTGAAGGCTGTGTTAACCAGTTTGATGAAAATATTTCAAATGGTATATAAAACCAGCACGTTGTACCCCATGATTGCATGAATGTACACAGCTATGATTTAATAAAAAAAATAATTAGTGGAATTAAAAAAAATGATACAGGTATATCTACTGCCAAAAATCTTCAATATATTATTTGTATATAGTCTTCAGTTGGAAAAAAAACAGGTTGGCTCAGTGCCTGTAGCTCACGCGGCTAGGGCACCAGCCACATACACCAGAGCTGGTGGGTTCGAATCCAGCCCTGGCCCACCAAACAACAATGACGACTACAACCAAAAAATAGCCAGGCGTTGTGGTGAGCACCTGTAGTCCCAGCTACTCGGGAGGCTGAGGCAAAAGAATCACTTAAGCCCAAGAGTTGGAGGTTGCTGTGAGTTGTGACACCACCGCACTCTACCCAGGGCAAAAGCTTGAGACTCTGTCTCAAAAAAAAAAGAAAAGAAAAGCAGGCTATGCCAAGAGAAGTGTGATTATGCATAACTACACCTCCCCATACTTTTGCCATATGTATATGTATAGAAAATGTACTGATCTATGGAGGACGTTTGAACTTTCCTTATTTATAACTTTTCTGTTTCATTTCAACTTTTATAATGAGCATATATACACATATATACTTTTAATAATCATTTTAAAAATCGTGTTTTTGTAATACTTTTAATAATCATTTCATCATTTTTGAGGAGAAAAAGAGGCTGAAAGCTCAATCTTTAAAGTTATGTAAGAAATGGGGATGTCAAACCTGCATTTGTTAATCAGATATTTGCATGTTAATTAGGACCACAGGAGCTTGAAAGAAGTATGTTTAATAAATAGAAACTTCTTATGAAACAGATAAAACATATTACTCTAGGAGGAAGTAATGAATCAAATAATAATAGGGACATAACAGGTTATTAAGAGAAACCAGGAGTACTGAGGAGTACCATGCTGCATTTGAGTTTGAGTCTGGGGGCATTTGAAGAGAATCATAGATAATGCTTTGAGATTCTCACCCCACATTCCTCTCTGAGGGCAGGAATTTTTTTTCCTAAAGCAACAGAAATGTAGTAACAAAAGGTTCCCTTGGGCATTTTTTATTTGTTGCCAAATTAGCTTTTCTAATTTTTTATTTAAAACATATATAAAGGAGGTGTAAAACAGACAATATTTTGTCATGGATAGACTTGAGGTGGAGACCATCCTGAGCAAGAGTAAGATCCATCTCTAAAAACAGCCAGGAATTGTGGTGAGCACCTATAGTCCCAGCTACTTGGGAGGCTGAGGCAAGAGGATCACTTGAGCCCAAGACTTTGAGGTTGCTGTAAGTTATGACGCCACAGCACTCTACCAAATGTGACAAAGTGAGACTCTATCTCAAAAATAAAAAAAGCAAATAAACTGCTCAATCTATAATCTGTTATACAGTATTAGACAACTGGGACAGGTAAGTAAATAAAAAGCAAAGACTTATCTCTATACCCGAACCTCTGGTACTCACACTTAACAATTTCTTGTTTCTATTTTGATTGACCCTACTACCTCAATAGCTGGTGTCTAAAATGTTAAACGTCACAGCCTCTACTCTGGCCTGTGTTTCCCTGCAGGCTCTCATGATAAGAATCCCTGTGTAATTCAAGAAAAGTAAAGCATAGTACCTGACTTACTTCAGGATTTTAACACAGGCAGTATATATTTAAGGGTGAACTGTGTATATACTTAAAAGCCACATGTCCCAAACAATATGCATTAGCTCCTTCCTCCAACCACTCTTTTCCTAACACCCAGCCACGACATTCTTTCTACATAGAGTTTTGATTCCCATTTTCGAGATGAGGAAAGCAAAGTTTGTGCTAAAGTCACTCCCGACCTAGGTCCAGGATATCACCATCAGAAATTTGTAATAATTCTTCACTTCCTCACACACTAGATATTCAATTAGTCACCACAGGGAAGAGGGGTGCTCCACGTACTTCTTAAACTGAGTATCTCATCTCCATCCCCATCACTACTTCCTGCTTCAACGTCCTCATTCATATCCTCTCTCTCTCACTCTCTCTAATGAATTGCACCGCCTTGGAACTAATCTCCTTGGTGCTACTCCCGCTCCCAATACATGTGCCATCAGAAAACTCTGTCCTAAAACACAAATCAGATCACATCATTCTCCTTCCTAAAAATACTTAATGGCTCCTTATTGCCAGTAGAATAATAATGTTCTGACACCTTACTATGCCACAGAGGACTGAACATTCCTTTTCAGCATTCGTAGTCCCATCCAGCCTAGCCAAGTACTTGGTGTTCCCCAAACATGCCATTCTTTCCTGGGAACTGCCTCTCTTGTTTCTTTGTCTCTCCTTGAATGTCCATCCCTACTTTCCTCCCTACTAAACTTCTATTTATCTCTTGGATCCTGGCTCAACTGTTACCATCTCTGAAATGCTTTCTTTTAATGCCCAGCACAGTTAGTGTCCCTCTCCCTGGTGCTCCAAAAGTAATTAGAAAACACCTCCAATGTTCTACTTAGCAAATCACATGCTGAAGACTGTCTGTTTCGTGTCAGTTTCCATCACTAGATCAAGAGATCCTTGGACACTAGAAGTATCCTTTCTTCCTTCTTCCCTCCCTCCCTTACTTTATATTTTTGAGACAGAGTCTCAAGCTGTCGCCCTCTGAAGAGTGCTGTGGTGTCATAGCTCACAGACCTCCAACTCTTGGGCTCAAGTGATCCTCTTGCCTCAGTTTTTCTATTTTTAGCAGAGATGAAGTCTTGCCTTTGCTCAGGCTGGTCTTTAACTCATGAGCTCAAGCAATCCACCCTCCTCGGCCTTCCAGAGTGCTAGGATTAGAGGTGTGAGGTACCATGCCCCGCCTTATCCTTCTTTTAGTTGTCAAGTGCCATGTTCCATGATGAAGGGTAAGAATAATGATTTCAGTAACTACTATTTACAGAGATCTAGTAAGTGAGAGGCACTATACTAAGCCGCTGAATGTCTTATCTATTCACTAACTGAACAGACATTTGCTAGTCATCTACTGGGTACATAAATGGTCACTGAACTTACTTTATAGATCAGGGGGATAGAGAACACAGAAGTAAACTACTTAAATAGCATAATTCCAGACACTGATAATACTAAGAAGTCAATAAAAATAGGAGGAAGTAAAAGAAGGAGTGGATTGAGGAAGCAACCCGGGAGATTCAGGAAAAGCCTCTAAGGAAATGGCATTTGAATTAAGACATAACCAAAGAAAAAGGGGCAACAGTACAGGAAAAATATTATTATATATAATTTTCACAACATCCTTTCTTTTCTTTCTTTCTTTATTTTTTTGAGACATGGTCTCACTTTGTCACCAGGTCTAGAGGCTGAGAGCAGTAGCTTGCTCACACCTCACTGAGACCTCGAACTCCCAGCCTCCAGCTGTCCTCCTCTGTCAGCCTCCCAAGCAGCTAGGTCTACAGGTGTGTGCCACCACACCTGGCTAATTTTTCTATTTTTTGTAGTGATAGGATCTTACTCTAGCTTAGGCTAGTCTTGAACTACTGTTTTATCCTTCTTCCTCGCCCTCCCAGACTGCTAGGATTATAGGTGTGAGCCACTGCACCCAGCGATGACATTCTTTCTACATCGAGTTTTTATTCCCATTTCGAGATGAGGACAGTAAAGTTTCTGCAAAGGTCACTAGCCAAAGACATGGCTGAAACTGAAACTCAGGTCTGTGTGACTCAGGACTGAGGCTTTTCACACATTAGAGTCTTCTGGATCCCAGATGCCAGCTTCTGCTTACTCATTTCTCTCTGGCTATAATGCCCTTCTTCTCCCCAGCTCAGGGAATGCCTTTAAACAACTCACAGGAACCTCTCTGTGATGCTTACCCTGAAAACCCAAGTGGAAATGTGCATCTCCCTCCTCTGAACATTCGCCACCCTTTGCATGCCCTCACGACAACTATCTTCTGATGAAAATAACCATGTCCACTGCTCCTTTGCTGGGCAGTGTCTATCTTACACGCCTGATGTGTCCCACTCCATCCTCCACCTGCCAAGTCTATGTAAATCCTTGCCCTTAACATTTCCAGGATGAATGAAAAGCCAATAAATAAGGTAATGAAGTTTAGTGGGAATGGCCAGATGCCCGAAGGCTTTCCAAGTCTCCCAGAGCTGAAGCACTGAAGTGGGATACAACTGTCAGGACAAAAGGTCCAAAGAGAGCCAAGAAAATAAAGCAGCCCAAAGACAATCTTCCTGAGAGAGCTGAAGGCACACTAACCTGCTTTAAGTTGGCTTTTCATAAGCTGTGTCTGTGTTCCTTCCCCACAGTCAAAGAGCCAGCACTCTCCCTCACACCGAAGGACCACAGCAGAGGCACCCCGGGTTGGAGATGGGTACGCGGCGCCCGTCCCCAGGAATGTCACATCCATAGACATCTTCCACCCTGCAACAGAAAGATCACCTGGGAATTATTTCCTATCACTAAACCCAAAACATGTCCCTATGAGCTTTACTATTATTCATTTTTTGTTTATTCACAACAGTCTGTAGTCCTATTTTCTAATAGGTTTCCACACAAATCCAAAGTAACATTTTAATAAGTCTTAATCAGGTAACATTATGAACTACCACACTTTGTGCAACTGCCTATACACACAAATAAAAAGAGGTAAACCCAGTCAACGATTATAAAAACTATAGCTGATTTCCAACTATACCATGTTCTCAAAAAGGCAGAACTGTGGAGTAAAAAGATCAGTGTTTGCCAGTGATACAGGGGGAGAGAGGGAAGAAAGAATGGGTGGAGCACAGGGGACTTTTAGGGCAGTGAAACTACTCCATGTGATATAGTGAGGACAGACGCATGTCAGTATACTCTGGCCAAATGTACACAGAATGTACAATGTAAAAGCTAATGAACTCTAATGTAAACTTTAGTTATTAATAGTGTATCAGTATTGGCTTATCAACTGCAACAAGTGTATCTAATTAACCAAGATGTTAATTTAACATGGGGAAACTGGAGAGGGGGCAGTGTTAAGGGATGAAGGGTATATGGGAGCTCTTTACTTTCCACTTATTCTTTTTAAGTCCTTCTGGTTAGAATCTGGCCCGGGCCAGCTAAACAACAATGACAACTGCAACAAGAAAAACAAAAATAGCCAGGTGTTATGGCGGGCGCCTGTAGTCCCAGCTACTTTGGAGGCTGAGGCAAGAGAATCGCTGAAGCCCAAGAGTTGGAGGTTGCTGTGACGCCACGGCACTCTACCAAGGGCGACATAGTGAGACTCTGTCTCAAAAATAAATAAAATTTTAAAAAAACTAATAAATACTAAACAATAATAACAATAATTCTAGTAGAGATTCTGGGCAAGAGATGGTATTTAATGATGCTTATGAAATGGTATCCCTGGTGTCCATGGTGATCAGCCCTTTATCTGAATGATCCATAAGTAACAAGAATGCTGTATATACTCTACAGCAGTGTTTTTCAACCCTTTTTATCTCACAGCACACTTGATCCTACAGTTAAACTTCCACAGCACACCTAAATTATGTTGATCAAAAAAAAGAGTAAAAAATGAAAATCACTGCTCTACAGTAATGCTGGTATTTCCTAACAATGCTGAGCAAACTTCTCACTTCCCACATGTCAGGGTCCATGACTGGTTAGGACTTGGAACTGCTATTTTAACTGATTAGCAATAACCTGTTGAATGTATAAATTTCTGCCAACTCCTGGCACTGTTTCTTTCATTCTTTCTTTGCACATCTGATACCTATGGAATTATGATGGAAGATGTGTATTAAATAAAATAAATGAGAATGAAATGAAACCTAACCAACTGCAGATTATCCACATTGATACCATGGAGGAAAACACGATAATTTTAAGAAAAACTACTGTAATAAGAAAATCTGACACAGAGCTGAATATAAGATAAACATACAGAAGTTTCAATAATTTTTCTCAGCCTTAGTAATCACCAGATAACAAAAATGGGGGGTGGGGGAAATCCCATTCACAAGAGCAATAAATAAATAAACCAACTTATAATGGAGAGACACATTCTGTTCCTTGGTAGGAAGACTTGATATCATGGAAACGTTTATCTTCCAAAACTAATGTTAATGTATTCGGTACAGATCCTATTAGATTTCCAGTGGGATTACTCTCAGAACAAAAACAATCCAAAAATCACATGGAAGAAAAAAACACGTCTGAGAATGGACAAGAAAATTACAAAAAGTAGTTAAGTAGACCTGCCTTTCTAGATATTCACCTTTTCTACATTAATCAGATGTAATTACAACAGAATCATATTGGCACAAAAATAGAGAAAGGGAAGGGAAAATCCAGAAATAAGCTAAGTATGCATGGGAATCAATACAGTAAACGACAAACGTATTAAAAAGGTGGTTTATTTAATGAACAGCACTGATATAATTGGGCTATTCTTGCAGAAGAAAGTAAAGCAAGATGGTCACTTTGCATTGTAAATAAAAATACATTCTACGGGGATTTGAAATTTAAATGCCAAAAATTTAATAAAATATGTTCAAAACATTAGGAAAATTTGTACATGTTTAACTTTGAGGATAAGAAATCCCTTAGTGGCAAGACAAGAAACCTGAAAATTTAAAAAAACAGACATTTTCACTACATAAAAACTTTTATGTATCAAAAGACTTACAAAGTCAAAGGACCAAAAGCACCTGGCGAAAATGGCTTGCATCCCTTATGACAAAAGGTTAAATGTCCGTAAGAGAAAAGTTTATTCCAATGCATTCAAAAAATAAAAATGCTGACACAACAACAACAACAAAAAAAAAACAGGCAAAGGATAACAGGAATCATGGAAGAAATCTAATGGCCAATAGACATGAAAAGTATGCCCACAACTATTATGCATCCATAAAAATAAAAAGTAAATAGATAACAATAAAAGTGCTCACTCTCCAGGTAGTTAGTGGAAAGCAAGTTAAAGAAAAAAGAGAGACCATTTTCCACATTATCAGTTGGCAAATATCAACGAAACAACGCTAGCCAGTGCTGACCAGGATGAAGGCGAACAGGTACCCTCATAAAATTACTGGTGGTGCAAATTGCTATCAGGAAAACAGCGAGATAGATTACCAACAACAATGCTGTTCATGCACTTTAACCCAGCAGTCCCGGTTTGGGGACTCTACCCTACAGAGTTAAAGGATCTAAGTATAGTGATGTTTATTGTGGTGCTTTTAAGGTGAACAATCTGAATATGTCAACAAGGAAATGGTTGGTTGGCTATTCTATTATATGTTCATACTTTTCTTCTATGAACTTTTTTTTTTTTTTGGTAGAGACAGTCTCACTTTATCACCCTCGGTAGAGTGCCGTGGCGTCACACAATCCAGAGCAACCTCCAGCTCCTGGGCTTAGGCGATTCTCTTGCCTCAGACTCCAGAGTAGCTGGGAATACAGGCGCCCACCACAACGCCTGGCTATTTTTCGGGTTTTTTTTTTTCACTTCAGCGGAGGTTGGGTTTGAACCTGCTACCTTCGGTATATGGGGCCAGCACCCTACTCGATGAGCCACAGGCACCGCCCTAGTCTATTAACTATTTATTTGCAGCTAATAAAGAGTCAGTCTGTAACTATTGTCCTAGAGGGATGACAGTGAGAAAAGTTACAGATAGCTATGGCATGATCTCACTTTTATAACAATAATGCCCCAAACTTCTTCTGTAAGACAAAGTCTGTGGTGGTGCCTGTGGCTCAAGGAGTAGGTCGCCAGCTCCATATACTGGGCGTGGTGGGTTCAAGCCTGGCCCCAGCCAAAACTGCAAAAATAAATAAATAAAATAAAATAATTCTAAAAAAAAAAAAAAAAAAAGACAAAGTCTGTTATGGAAGGATACATACCATACTGGTTTTTGGTGACTTTTTGTTTTTTGAGACAGAGTCTCACTCTATTACCCAGGCTACGGTGCTATGGTATCTTAGTTCACAGAAACTGTCTTGCCTGAGCCTCCCAAGTGCTGGGACTATAGGCGCCCACCACCATGACCCCCAGCTAAGTTTTCTATTTTTAGTAGAGACAGGGTCTCGCTGTTGCTCTGGCTGGTCTCGAGCTCCTAAACTCCAGCAATCCACCTGCTTCAGCCGCTGAGTGCTAGGATTACAGGTATCAGCCACCCGGCCCAGTCGATACTGTTAACATTGGTTATCTCAAGGGTGATTAAAGGACTATGCAGGAGGTCAGGGAGGGGGCGGGGGGGGAATTATTTTCTTTCAAATCTTTGGGTCTTAAGATTCCAACAAGCAACATTTCATCCATTTAATTAAATGTATTATATTAATTTTTTATACTGATCTTTTTATAAAGCATCATAAAGCCAAACATGTTTTTCTAACTACACATTACCATCAAAGTGGCCCCCACCCACACCTTTCAAGTATAAGGTGGTACTTCTCTTTACTACACACAAGACTTGGTTGGGGTTATTGCTACCTTTCTCTGTGTTACTCTACACTTTTACCTCCAAGATCAACTCAATAATTTAGAAACTTAATTTGCAGAGGCTTCCCTATTGGAAGTTTGCAAGAAAGGTGAGAATAAACCGAATGCAGAAAGTTAAAATTTGCAAAAGCTAAATGCAGAAGGAATACTATTCACTTTGCCATCCCTAACAAATAATGGATCTAGACCAGTGTGGTAAATGAACACTGAGAGCAGAACTGGAATCGCCTGGAGAGCTTTTAAAACATATCGGTGATTGGGCTTCATCCCAAAACAATTAGACAGGAAAGTCTGCAAGTGAGACATGTGTTTTAATATTAAAAATTTAAAGAGGAGGAGAAAAAAGGCCTTTCCCATGATTCTAACATGAAGTCAGATTTGAGAACCACTTAGTGAAAGGCCAACGGAGAACTATAATTGATTGGATCAGGCTAACCTGAACTCACTAGTCAACTGGCCAGTCTTTTTAAAAAATGTTTTATTATGAAACTCTTCAAACACATACTAAAGTAGAGAGATTAGTATAATGCATTGCCACATACCCATCACTGAGCTTCAGCAATTATCAACTCATGGGGAATCTTGTTTCAATTATACCAGAGCCCCATCCCCATTACGCCAAGAATTCTGAATAAGTAGTATGGGGGCTCCATCAAGAGGCACGCATTGTCTGGCTGTCTCACTTTTTCTGATGTTAACAGCCACTAGAGATCATTGCCAGGATCCATTATTTCATTAGGAGTTGCCAAAAGGTGCTACTTTGTCATTCCTTCTGCAGTTATTGGCAGGCATCCTTCTGTAATTCCCTGGTCAATTACTTGGTTACACTGTGGTGCTATTTGTACACAAAAGGTCCACAAAGAAAGACAAGATCTTATCTAACTCCAGATGTAATGCAGTATGAAATACACAGTACCCATGAAGTATTCTTGCTAAAATGTAGAACCTGAAACCTGAAAAGGGTTGTAGATTTAAATGCATGCTTATTAAAGGACATCACAGGTATGGATAATACAAAATCCAGGGTGTGGAAACTTTACAGGACAAACGAACTATTCTTCAAGTAAGATACAAGGGGAAAAAATAGGCAGGAGATTAAGAGCTTAAAAGAAATTCAAAAGACGTCAACAAATTTAACATGTGGAAATCTGGACTGTGACGTGGACAAACTGATGGGCAATGAGGGAGACAACTGGGGAAATGTAACTGCTTACTGGATAGCAGACGATAACATGAAACGCTAATTAAACAAATAATGGCTTGATGTTTAACAAAGGAGTTATTGTGTTTTATAAACATAAAAAAGTACTTAGGGATGAAATGGTGCATTTCAGATTTGCTTTAAAATACTAGTGAGGATGAGGGTAATAGATGAAATAAGACTGATCATGAATTAGGATTTCAGTATACCATTTTTGTGTATTTTTGAAAGTTTCCACAATAAAAGGCTTAAAATCGAACCAAATACAACCAAAATCCTCCCAATAAGTCGGGGAGTAATTCGAAATTAATTTATTTTATCAGTGGTGCATATTTTGTGACATGCATCATTTTAGACACTAGGAATAAAAGGGAGCAAACCAGATAAGGTCCCTGTCTTCTTGGACCAAAAATCAAAAAATCAAAAAACCAAAAACACAGCTGCTTGCTTTCCCAAGAACGATCCACCTTCGACGAAGAGCATATTCCAGTCGTGATCACAGTACTGTCATTTCACACTCTGGGCCCGTGGTTTCGGTCCCGGCCGCAGATCGCGATTACTGGCGATGACCTAATGGCTGCCGGGTTTGGAAGCAGCGCTCCAGGTTTCCAGGCAGGCGGAGTCAGCCCTGCAACCACCCTGCGGCGTTCGCACGAAGACACCACCGTCCTCCGTTTAGACCTGAAAGAACCGTGGCCCGGAGAGAAAGTGAGTGGCCGAGGCACAGCCAAAGGCCAGGCTCCCCGACCAGACGGTGTCAGCCTCGCAAAAAGCGGGGTGGGCGACGGCGGAGGCGGCAGTAGCGCCGGGCGACCGAGGCTCCGGCCCGGGGCGGCCGACGAGGCGCGTTTTCGCTCCGGGTGCTCCCGGGGCCTGGATCCTCCGCGCCGGGCCGGGTCGAGCCGGCGAATCCCGAGGAAGCGCGCCCGCCCCCCTTCGGCGCGCCGTGCCCCACTCACCCGCTCCCCGGAGCCCGCGGCAGGAGCCGAGGGAGGCGCAGACCCGCGCCGAGGCCCAGCCGTCCGCGGGACGGCGACGCGCGCGGGCGGAAGTGCGCCGCCCGTAGGGTCCCGCGCGGCCGCTCTAGGACGTGCGGGAGGTCCGCGCTCGGTGGCGCCCACTCGGCCCAGCACCGTGCGCGCTCCTGGGCCCCTGCGGTGCGAGAGGAAGGACGGGGACGGTGACCCAGGGTGGGTTTGGGGGAACCAGAGCGGGCTGCCTGGAAAACGAAACCGATACTCTTATGCTTTTGGTTTTCCATGCAATGTTTTTCAAGCAAAAACGTTCTTCCTGAAGTTTTGCTCAGGCATATTTTTTTTTTTTAGTCTTTGGTTGCAATGAATCTTACTATCTTTTTTTTTTTTTTTTTAATTGTTGGGGATTCATTGAGGGTACAAGAAACCATGTTACACTGATTGCATTTGTTAGGTAAAGTCCCTCTTACAGTCATGTTTTGCCCCCAAAAGGTGTGACACACACCAAGACCCCACCCCCCTTGCTCCGTCCCTCTCTCTGCTCTTCCTTTCCCCCACCCCTCCCTCATTCTTTCTCTCTCTGCTCTCCCCTTCCCCTACCCCCACCGTGTCAATAATTGTCATTAATTGTCCTCATATCAAACTTGAGTACATGGGATTCATGCTTCTCCATTCTTGTGATGCTTTACTAAGAATAATGTGTTCCACTTCCATCCACATTAATACAAAGGCTGTAAAGTCTCCAGTTTTTTAAATGGCTGAGTAGTATTCCCCTGTAAAATGTCTAAAATTTGACAGTTTTAATCTATGAAAACTGCAATTGCCAAAGGTTCAATTTAATATTTTTTGCTTCCTTTTTTCACATTTTTATCTGTCATATCTGCATTTTAGAACAGAGAGAATGTGTCAAAATATGAATTTTCTTTTCAAAGTTGACCAGGAATCTATTCTTACCCTAAAAGAGGATTCTCATTCATAATGAATTAGAAATCGGTTAGCAGAAAAAATAACTAACAAAGAGGCAGAGTTCTTGAGATCAAAGAGAAGGATCAAGGGGAAGAAGTGTCACCCAGCCAAGGAGACTAAATTAGGAGGGAGAAATGATGGAGAAGAAAATAATAAGAGTTGAAAATGAGAGCAGGATGGGAGTAAGGAACCAGGACCACAGGGCTGGAGAAATCACTGTTTCCAGAGGCCAGTCCAAGACGTGAAAGGGGGACCAGGAAAAGCAGTAAGCTAATATGTCAAATGATCACTAAAAAACAAACCAACAATAACAACAATAAGATCCAATTTTTACCTAAATTCCAGATTGCCCCAGGAACTCAGAAAGGTCTTCAATTTTTCTAATACAAAAGGAAATAACAGGCCTGAGGTCAAAGAGGTTGGCCTGAAAAAAAAGTCAAAATTATGTAATCAGTCTCAGGTTGATACTATCTATATAAATTCTGCTGTGAGTGGCCCTATCCACTGTCTGATTGTAAAGAAGTTATATCACAAGCTTCTCTACAACGGTCAGGGAGACCTGACTCCTTAGAACTGCGTGATGTTGGTGATTCACTACAGGAGAAGCCTTGCAAAGGATTAAGGGATAGGACAACGGTCGAAAAATATCTTATTCTGTCAGGAGAGATAACAAGGAGAAAGCGATGGGAGCTATTTGTCTGAAATGTGGTCCAAGTTTTCATTAAGTTCAATGCCCCCTTCTACTAATCAGCATCTCAGACATAAAAAGGTTCCTCTACAAAATATCTTAATTCACAAGAGCATCATAATAATTAGGATGCTTCTTGTACATAATAATAAAGATACCTAAACAATGCCCTTCTGTGCCCACCTCAGATGTGATGTATAATTACATTCTAAGCTTGCTTGTTGTCTAGCCTTTCCATCTGGGTTAATTAGCATCATGATCTCAATTATCTTTCAGTTCACACACTTTTCCTGAATGAACAAAATGTGGAGCTCTGGGCTCTGGTCTGTATGTCATACGCGAATCTTTAAACCAGACTCTTGGTAATTCATTGCATATCCTGAACTCCTTTGTATTCCAACAACTTCCTACTCACCTGTACATGAAGGAAAACATCTGGCTGCTGGACACGACTTTGCAGGTCTGGTATTCTGATTGCTTTGTTGTTTATCAGGAAGAAAGCAAGCCATTCCACCATTAATTAGAAGTCTGGCTTCCTCTGCCTTCAGATAAACCCACAAGAAGAGCCGAGGCCCCTGGGGTATATGGAACTCTGAGGCATTTACATTGCTTATCAACATTCTCTAACCACTCAAGGCTTTACTGAATCTGGGAATTGAACATGTGTTTTTAGTCTTGACTACAAAATTGCTTCAAAGATTTCATGCTTGGATAAATGATCTGAAAAGAGGTAAGTGAAAAATCTTCTAATAGGCTCAATTTAGCTCTTTCTTGCCCAGGCTGCTAAAACATCTTACAAGAAGCATGAGGGTTAAAAATACACATAAGACTATTTTTTTGTATTTCACATAGAATCTCCCCTGTTGCCTTGGAGTTACAGCTCATACATTTTATCTCATACATATTAGTTGGCTACATCTCATTATTCTAATCATTATGCATCAACCCTGGTGAATATTAGAAAGAGGAAAATTCGAGCACAGCATAGTGGTGCAGTGAGGTGTAGGAGAGAGGTGCAGGATTTGTTTCCTAGCTTCATTGGACCTAGGCTTATTCATCTGTTCGGTCAGAAACATACTACTTATCTCACAGAGGCTGTAAGAAATGTATACAAAACCTCTGAAAACTACAAAGTGCTATAGCATTTTTCATCATGATTTTCACCATAATAGAATCATAGAGAGATGGAGCAGGAAGGGATATTAGAAATAAACCAGCCTGGATTTCAGAGATGAGGAAACTGAGGACCAGAAGGACCAAACCACCTCCTCATGGACAGACCTCAGGTTGGGGGCAACTTACACCAACTTCAAGGCAGGTGTCTGAGTCCTTCGCAGTACTTTCTACCCGTAAGGGCCGCACAGATAAGACAGAAGCGGGCTGCCAGTGGGAATTAGTGGAGCATGGTGGGGACTGTGAGGAACTGGAAATGGACCTGTCCTACCCGGAGAGAACAGCTAGTATTTGTTTCCAGGTAATTTTCACCATATCAGAGTATAGGTCTAGGACTGTCAAATCTTATTTTTTCTAGAAAGACCAGAAATCTAGACTTTTTGATATAGAATGCAGAATACAAATGTCTTCATACAATAACTAGGAAAGTGCCATGAAGGCTATGTTAAACAGTTTGATGAAAATGTTTCAGATTATATATGAAGCCAGCACATTGTACCCCACGATTGCACTAATGTACACAGCTATGATTTAATAAAAAAAAAGAAAAGAAAAATATTACCAACAACAATAAAAAGTACAAGATCTAGAGGAAATTCTAAATAATGTAAAAGGATAATGTAAGTAAGGATAACATCATTACAATAGGTGCCTATCTCTCCAAGGTGACGATCTTGATGGAACTCACTCTGATCTGATGTGATGCGGTTATTATAGCTGCTAAAAATATTGGTTTCTGGGCAGTGCCTGTGGCTCAGTGAGTAGGGTGCCAGCCCCATATACCGAAGATGGCAGGTTCAAACCTGGCCCCGGCAAACTGCAACAAAAATATAGCCAGGTGTTGTGGTGGGCGCCTGTAGTCCCAGCTACTCAGGAGGCTGAGGCAAGAGAATCGCCTAAGCCCACGAGCTGGAGGTTGCTGTGAGCTGGGGTGCCACCGGCACACTATCGAGGGTGACAAAGTAGGACTCTGTCTCTTAAAAAAAAAAAGAATTGTTTATTTCTTTAGAGTTTCCAGTTGGATTTTTAAAGTCTTCACTTTCCTTTGTATAAAATCTTATGTCAAATAAATGGTTGGCTCCAGTTTGATGCATTCTTTTTTCAATTTCAATTAATTTGTATATTATTTAGGGTGCTTTATAAACAGAAAAGACAAATAATAAAATCAATATATTAAGCAAAAAAAAAAAACAATCTCCCTATTTTTAATGATATTTTAATTTTTAAAACAGGTTGCCACACAAAATATCCAAGAGTCTAAATCAGCCCCTGGTTTACCATTCGTGACCTCTGATGTACAGGTGCAGAGTCTGATTGTGTTCCTCCAAAGTTCAGGTGGAAACCTAATCTCTATTATGGTGGTATTAAGAGCTGGGGTCTTACAGGAAGTGACAAAGTCATGAATGGGATTGTTGCTCTCTTCAGAGGGGATGAAGGGCGTGCCCGTGCCCCTTCCATCACGTGAGGATTCAACCAGAGATATCAGTGCTGAAGTAGAAAGCAGATTGGTCCTGCTGATGCCTTGTCTTGCACTTCCTAGCCTCTGGAACCATGAGGAATAAATTTCTATTATTTATTAATTACCCAGGCTGTTGTAAGGCTGTTTGTTATAGCAGCCTGTGCACATTAAGACAACAGGGAAACATCCAAACTCTTTCTCATGGTGTCAAAGGCCTCCTTCTGCTTCCTTCCTCAGCTCACTCCTATCTCTCTTTGCCTGTACTCAGGTTCATGCACTGAATAGCTTGTTGTTCAACAAACAACACTGAATAGCTGCACTGAATAGCTTGTTGTTCAACAAACACACCCCAACACTTGCAAACATGCCCAGTTCTTACCCTGCTCCCCTTGCTCCTTGCTCATAATGTACCCTATGCCTGCAGTGAACCTCTTTGCCATAACTCATTTTCTTTTATGATAGTTCAGATCTTATTTCCCCCAGGAGACAGTCCCTGAAGTCTATCCATCACAACACCACTACTCACCACATTCTTCCTATTCTCACAATATCTTGGACATCTTATTTCATTTACCTCATGATACTGTAGGCACTTGGTTTATGCCTGTTGTCTTAACTAGAATCTCAGCTCAGCTCATGTTGCATTGAAATTAAGCTATTCATTCTTGCTCAGAAGTGACCACTGATCTCTTTTCCTGAACCTCAGTGTGTTTCTAGAGTGGTCTTTGACTCTAAGTTAAGTATTGCTGATATATCAGAAACAATGCTGAAATTTTGTCCGCAATACAAAAGTTCCATGGGGAACACTTTCCCCAGGGACTCAGATAACTCTACCTCTTCTTTTGATATGAGGTTATGGAGCAGTCAGCCTCTGGAGCTGACCCCTCTGCTCAGAACCTAAACCCAGGCTGTTCCATGTTCTTTTTCCCCTTTTCCTGACTCCTTTTCACGGTCTGCTTCTGTCCTGTTTGTGCTTCAGTGGAGTGAGGTTTTCCTTGACTGTTGTTAATCACCAAATCCAACTCCTTGGAGCTCTCAATATGATTCCTGATTTCCTGTTCCACCTAAGGCTGTCTTCCAAGACAATCTTTTCAGCTGCAGATATAATCTGATTCCCATGTAAGACCCCAAGCCCATTTGTCTATCCCTTGATCAGAGATCTTTTCATGTAGTGTGTGCCTAGGACTTGAGAACTCGGGCAAATCTATTCCTAATAAACACACATGAGACCTTCCAACCTAACTACACAGGAAGCCAGAACTCACCATGATGCCTATGAGCACGGAGGCTGAGAGTGTCTCATCAGCTCCATCAGCTCCTGATGTCAGAGAAGTTGAGCCACTTCTCAAAGCTGAGCAGGTTACCAACATAACATATAGGCCATGGGTCTTTATGTGGTTTTCCCACTTCAACTCAAAAATTTTTTTCTTTTGCACATTTTGCTTGTCTTTAGAGACATTTACAGATATTTCCTGTCTCTTCTGTGCATGTGGTGGGATACATGTCCCCTACTGCTACCATAAACTATGAGTCAAAGTAACTTAGATCACTTCTGGGCAGAAACTCTAAGAGCCTGTATAAAAATTATCATGTCCTTTTGATTCCTGCCTCAACAATCATAGCATCACTCAACCAACAAGCACTGAACTGAAGTCTCCAACAACCTGGATCCTTGAATGACCATGATAAATTTTACCAACCTACTTTGGTCATATAGCTTGAGGTAGAAATAACCTTTTGTTATATAAAGACACAAATATTTTGGAATTGTTAGTTACTGCAGCCTAGCCCATCCTGATTATACACAACAAAAATGTTAATTATGAAGTTATATAGCTTCTGTATGGGACCTCTCTGCAAGAGTTATTTTCCACATTCATTGAAGAATTATTTGGAAGACTGTTGTTTTTATTGTGTTTTTAAAATCCCAAGTGGTTAGATTTTAAAATATTCTTCCTATTATAAAATTTGTAATTTAATGAATACAGCCTAAACTTTTCTACTTTTGAGTTTTTAACAAGTAAACAAGTTTTCCTTTTTACCCTAATGCTTGATCAATGTTTACAAATGTTCACACAGTGGAAAACATGTTCCATTTGTAGCAGCTGCACTTGGGTTAGTACAACTTTCCAACCTTTGTAAAAATTGCCTCCCAACAACTCTGCTTCTATCAAGAAGTGCCCGTTTCATTTTCATTTTTAAAATGTCTTTTTCTTTCTTTGTTCTAATGGGCAAAAGTTTGAAATCAGGAGATCATACTGGTTCTTCATGAGATATGTATTCTCCTGCCATAAATATGTGCAGGGAAAGGAAATTTTGAAAAATAACGTAGAGACAGAAGTACCTCAAATAGTTCACGATTCCCAGAGGATGCAGAGTAGTTTGTATTTTAGTTTAAATTCTATTTTTACCAAAAGGCTATAGTAAAAGGTTTCAAATAACTCATGCCTAGAGTTCAGTTTTCCCATCTGATATCTGAGTTAGTAGGCAAGAGGAACACGATTGGCCTTTTCTTAGTATTCCCAACATCCTGTGTGTGATGAATGGCAAGTTAAATATGATCATTCTTAACCTAAGGAGAGAAAGAAAAGCTCCCACAGTTAAATAATCACATAGTAAGTAGTATAACTGGGGTGTAAACCCAGAGGGGTCTGCCCAGCCCCTCTCTTTGGATAATAACCTCATCTGCATCTGCCTGCTGGTCAGAGCCTCACCAGAGTGACAGGAGGAGCTACTGAAACTTAGTGACAATAAATTTAGATAGAAATAGCCAGAAAGAAATCTCTATTGACCCTTAAACATATGCAATGCCCTAAACTAAAGGTGAGAAGTTGAGAGGTACAAAGATTAACACAACTTTTCTCCATATCTCAAAAAAGTTTATACAGAAAACCTAAGTAGGTATACAAAAGCCAAAGTTAAAGTAAATGTGTGCAAAGCAACTTAACCCATGGAATAGGGGCAAAGAGAATAAAATGTGAATCATTCATAATTGCTAAGTCATGGAAGAAGCCCAAGTGCCCATCGACCCACGAATGGATTAATAAATTGTGGTACATGTACACCATGGAATACTATGCAGCCTTAAAGAAAGATGGAAACTTTACCTCTTTCATGTTTACATGGATGGAGCTGGAACATATTCTTCTTAGCAAAGTATCTCAAGAAT
>CAUYRH010163888.1:0-10411 GCA_963574655.1 Perodicticus potto | reverse complement strand
CTTAGGCAGAGCAAGATGATATCCTATAACACCATAATAACAGGGGGCTTTTAGAATTTTTGAAGTCGAGGGTTGGCACCTGTAGCTCAGTAGCTAGAGCGCCAGCCACATACACTAGGGCTGGCGGGTTCAAACCCAGCCCTGGCCTGCCAATCACAATGATAACTACAACCAAAAAATAGCCGGGCTTTGTGGTGGGCTCCTGTAGTCCCAGCTACTTGGGAGGCTGAGCAAGAGAATCACTTAAGTCCAACAATTTGAGGTTGCTGTGAACTATGACGCCATGGCACTCTACCCAGGGCAACATAGTGAGACTCTGTCTCAAAAAAAAAGAATTATTGAAGTCAAAATGAAAGGAAAGATGCCACTTGAACCTGAATCAGGATGCAGTGGCTACAAACACGTGTAAGAGCGTGCCAAGAATAAGCTACCACTTATGAAGACACTTCACTAAACAACTGAAACCCTGAGGAATTTTTAAATTGTGAAGTAATGGGAACAATCATTTAATATGGAAGGAAGGAACTAGTGCATGCCTTCCTCCTTGAATGTCTCATAAGATCAAATCATGGAGTGAGATGACTGAAACTGGGAGGATAATTTAGTGGCACTATAATAGATTACCATTTAGAGAGGCCAAACTCCTGAGAACTGATTGCATTAAGGGTGAGGCTAAAATTAGAGCAACAGAGATGCGTTCCAAAATAGGCTACCACTGGTGGTGTGTTTTCTTCCCCCGAAGAGGCACATATTTAGTTCTCTTAATACTCTTGAAACATTCCTTTTATCTGTCTTCACTTTTCTCTCTAAAGGTTTATGTCTTAGTAGCTTTGACACATCTTAGCTAGGAGGAGTCATTTCCACTTAATCTTTTGCCTCACCTCTTATAAACATGTGCGTTTATGCTCAAGCTCAACCTCTAATGAACTCCTTGGGGTAAATCTTTTTTTCATATCAGCATGCAATCAGTTGTCAAAATACCATCCTCACCCCTATCTATCTTCAGAACTATGGTTAGTTATGGTATTTGTTTAGTTTGTCTTGTACCAGAGCAAGGCTTTCCTGCTATATTGCCAACCTAACCCAGGGCCTGGCACTTGTTAGTCGATTGCTAGCAAGAGGCTCCTAGAATCTAGTCACCACCCCGCTGCAGCCTGAGGCACATGTAGGACAATGGTGGGTAACGCTGGGGAGAGAAGGGACTAGATTCCAAAGGGGCTTAAAGTCATATGAGGTCATTGTGCTGAATCTCAAGAATAATAAGAGGCCATTGGAAGATCATTAAGTCCAAGTCCATCCTTGGGTGGACATATCTCCCTTCTGCACTCTAGCTAGTGATCTCTCAATCTGAGCAAGAAAATTTAATCCACATTAATAGAAAGTATCTGTAGCACATGAAAAGAGTAACATCGTACGTGCATATATGTTACTTATGGTCGGATCCATTAAGTTTTAAAAGAAATTTCCAGAGTATTTTTCTTAATTAATTAATTAATTAATTTTGAGACAATGTCTCTCTTGGTCACCCTTGGTAGAGTGCCAAGGCATCATAGCTCACAGCAACCTCAAACTCTTGGGTTTAAGTGATCCTCTTGCCTCAGCCTCCCAAGTAGCTGGGACTATAGGCACCTGCCATGATGCCTGGCTATTTTTAGAGACAAGGGTTTGCTGTGGCTTAGGCTGGTCTCAAACCTGTGAGTACAGGCAATCCACCTGCCTCAACCTCTCAAGTGCTGGGATTACAGGCATGAGCCACCTCACCCAGCCCTCTTACAATTTTTAAATAAATAATTTTATGTACTTAAAGGATAAGTATGCCTTTATAAATAGCTGGAAGAATTAAAATATTTACATTTCCATAGAGAAATGAGTATACTAAATTTGGGGATCATAATAAAAACAAAACCTGTAGCATTTATAGTTTTCAAAGTTAAAGAATAATTGGTAGATGATATCTTCTCAGTAATTTGGCATTGTATACCTAAAAATAAATGAAAGTAAAGAGAATTATCTTCATCTATACAAATAACAAGAATGTTATATGAACAGTTACCTTTTATACTTCAAGTTGTGCTTTTGAAGTAATTTTAAATGGAAATTATTTTTAGCTCCTATTCTCTTGAACCAAAGAATTTACAGTCCCATTCAATTAAAATAATACATAATGTTGAACATGTATTATTTTTAAATGACTAACATTTTTATGGCTTTCAGACTAACCTTCCAAGAAGCATTAGTATTCTTTTTCTTTACGAGAGTATACTTCTTTTCTTATTATAAAAATAATAGATCCTTATTGCAAAACATTTAGAAAACATATAGAAATCTTAAAACACATTAATTGGATCTCTTCTTTCCCATCTTTCATGTCAGTTCCACCATTTTAAAAAATCACTTTTTTTTTTTTAAAGTTAAGTAGATAGTTTTTTAACATGGTTCTCAATTTCTTTGCTGTGGCTACTGCCTGTCACTAGTTCCTTTTGGGTTTTTTGTTTGTTTTGGGTTTGTGTGGGGGATTTTCGTTGTTCTTTTGGGTTTCTTGTTGGGTGTTTTTTGTTTGTTTGTTTTTATTTTTGAGACACAGTCTTGCTCTGTTACCCCAGATAGAGTGCAATGGTATCATCATAGCTCACAGTATCCTCAGAGTCCTGGGCTCAAGGGACCCTCTTGCCTCAGCCTCCCTGGAGTAGCTGGGACTACAGGCACCCACCACAATGCCCGGCTAGTTTTTTTTATTTTTAGTAGAAATGTGATCTCACTCTTGTTCAGGTTGTCTCTGAACTCAACTCAAGCAGTCCTCCCAGCTGAGCTTCCCAGAATGCTAGGATTATAGGCATGAGCCACTGTATCTGGCCCCCTAGTTCCTTTTTTTTTTTTTTTTTTTGTGACAGAGTCTCAAGCTGTCACCCTGGATAGAGTGCCATAGCATCACAGCCCACAGCAACTTCCAATTCCTAGGCTCAAGTGAGTCTCCTGCCTTTGCCTCCCAAGTAGCTGGGACTACGGGCGCCTGCCACAACGCCTGGCCATTTTTTGGTTGCAGCCGTCATTGTTGTTTGGTGGGCCCAGGCTGGATTCAAACCCGCCGGCCCAGGCTGGATTCAAACCTGCCAGCTCAGGTGTACGTGGCTGGTGCCTTAGCCGCTTGAGCCACACGTGCTGAGACCACTAGTTCCTTTTGTGTTCATTTTTCTTCTTACCGAAAATAAATCCTTGAGTATTTTTCTCAGTGAGGATCTATAAATGATAAATTTTTGCCCCTAAATACTTCATTCATCTTCTTCAATTATAATTTAGCTAGATTAGAGTAGGCAGTTTTCTTAAATACATTACATTCTTATATTTTGATATCCTGCTAATAAGAATTCTGAAAGTGATCCCTATTTCCTTCTTCTTCTTTTTTTTTTGAGACAGTCTCACTTTGTTGCTCTCGGTAGAGTGCTGTGGCATCATAGCTCACAGCTGTGGCATCATAGCTCCCAGCAACCTCAAACTCTTGGGCTCAAGTGATCCTCTTGCCTCAGGCTCCCAAGTAGCTGGGACTACAGGTGTCTCCCACAATGACCGGCTTTTTTTTTTCTTTTTCTTTTTGGCAGTTATCATTGCTGTTTTGTTTTGTTTTGTTTTGTTTTGTTTTGTTTTTGTAGAGACAGAGTCTCACTTTATCGCCCTCAGTAGAGTGCTATGGTGTCACACAGCTCACAGCAACCTCCAACTCCTGGGCTTAGGCAATTCTCTTGCCTCAGCCTCCCTAGTAGCTGGAACTACAGGCATCCGCCACAATGCCCGACTATTTTTTTGTTGCAGTTTGGCCGAAGCCGGGTTTGAACCTGCCATCTTCAGCATATGGAGCCAGTGCCCTACTTACTGAGCCACAGGTGCCTCTCTATCATTGCTGTTTTAGATAGCTGGAAATGGGTTCGAACCCACCACCTTCGGTGTATGGGGCCAGCACCCTACACTCTGAGCCTTAGGTGCTGCCCATCTATTTTCTTCTTAAAAATTGTTTCCTACACTTTTTTCCCCTTTAAAGCAGTTTTTAAAATTTACTGTGTTGATATAACAAATTAGTCTAAGTCTTTAAATAAGTAAATGGTTATGTGTGAGTCATGCTATATTTTATACAAAACAAAATATCCTATTTGCAAGTATTATGTATGTTTGTAATATGCTCTGCATGATGCCATATATTTATTTTATGGCTATTTTTCCAAAAGTGGCATTTTGAATTATATTTAATTTAGATACAGCTCTGCAGTAGTTCCAAAACAGTGCTGTCTTAATGGAAGTTTTTGTGATGATGGAAAGGTATATGTCTGTGCTGTCCAGTAAACCAGCCACTAGGCCCTGGATCTTGAGTGCTGATGTATTATCTTTTATTTACCTTTATCTCTTATCAGGTGAATAGAAGTTTTGAATTAATAACTTGTTTAGTTTTAGGCCATGTAATTTAAGATAATTCATTTTGGCCGGGTGCAGTGGCTCACGACTGTAATCCTAGCACTCTTGGAGGCCAAGGTAGGTGGATTGTCTGAGCTCCCAGGTTTGAGACCAGTCTGAGCAAGAGCAAGACCCCATCTCTAAAAATAGCGGGAGGTTGTGGCGGGCACCTGTAGTCCCAGCTACTTAGAAGGCCGAGGCAAGAGAATTGCTTGAGCTGAACAGTTTGAGGTTGCTGTGAGCTATGATGCCATAGCACTCTACCGAGGGCAACATAAACTTGGTCTCAAATAAATAAATAAGGTAATTCATTTTTACATGCAGATTTCCCACACACACACATTTAAAGCTAATTAGCTTCTTGGTTTTATTGGTTAAGGTTTATCTATGCAACATAGAATGAAAAGTAAGTTGTGGAATTACAATGAGAAAGTTTTATGCTTAGCTAATGTGAATGGTACTGGTTTCTTCAGTATAGTCATATATATTCAGACTGTTTTTCAAGTATTAAGTCTAGTATATTCTCTGAAGTTTTTATGTATTCATTAAGAAGAATTATAGAAGTAACTCTTCAGGTTTCATTCTCCTAAACTAATGTGTGTGTTAATAATGCCTTATTTATATTTTTCAGATTGCAGATAGAAGAATCTTCCAAACCTGTAAGGCTGTCACAACAACTGGACAAAGTTGTAACAACCAATTACAAACCCGTTGCTAATCATCAATACAATGTAAGTCATCTTTGTGTCCCTTTTCATTCTGTTTTATCTTTGTTCTTTTCTGTGTTAAGGAATCTTAGGTTTTGAAAGGATCTCAGCAGTCACCCACCTTGCCATCAAGTGTTTGAATTATAGTACCTGATCCAGACTTAGTAAAGAATGTGACAACTTTCCAAGCATAGAAAATATATTTACTCTGTAAGTTGTACAATGAGAAAATGTCAACTGCTGTTCAAACCACTCTTCATAACTCTTTACAAAGAGATGAAACACTTCAATTTTCAATATTACTAATTCTTTTTCTTTTTTTTTTGAGATAGAGCCTCAAGCTGTCACCCTGGATAGAGTGCCGTGACATCACAGCTCACAGCAACCTCCAATTCCTGGGTTCAAGCGAGTCTCCTGCCTCCGCCTCCCAAGTTGGGACTACAGGCGCTCGCTACTACGCCTGGCCATTTTTTGGTTGCATCTGTGATTGTTGTTTGGCGGGCCCGGGCTGGATTCGAACCCGTCAGCTCAGGTGTACATGGCTGGTGTCTTAACCGCTTGAGCCACAGGCGTTGAGCCAATATTACTAATTCTTAAAATTACAATATACTAAATATTTTACTCTTTTTTTTTTCTATACCTTTATGGCTAACTGTAAGAGACTTTTTAACATGTTGAAAAAATTTGTAAAGGTCATGGAGCAATGGTAGTTTTCCCCTTTGACTATGAAGATTACTTTGCCTGGCTAGTTTCAGCTTCCACAGGCATTTCTATGGTTTCATACTCCTTACAAAGTGATGGCTGTCTGTACAGTATCCCCCTGCCCCATCCATGGTTTGTTACCTACAGCCAACCACAATCCAAAAATATTAAAGGAAAAATTCTAGAAATAAATAATTCATAAGTTTTAAATTGTGTACCATTCTGAGTTGTGTGATGAAATCTCACACTGTCTCACTCCCTCCCACCCAGAATGTGAATCATCCCCTTATCCAGCATATCCACACTGTATATACCACCCACCTATTAGTCACTTAGTAGCCCTCTTGGTTATCACAAGAAGAAGGGTGGGTACAATGCAATAAAACATTATGAGAAACCGTATTCACATAACTATTAAAATGTATTGTTATGGGGCGGCGCCTGTGGCTTATCGAGTAGGGCGACGCCCCAATATACCGAAGGTGGCGGGTTCAAACCCGGCCTCGGCCAAACTGCAAAACAGAAAAATAGCCAGGCATTGTGGCAGGCACCTGTGGTCCCAGCTATTCGGGAGGCTGAGGCAAGAGAATCGCCTAAGTCCAGGAGTTGGAGGTTGGTGTGAGCTGTGTGACGTCATGGCACTCTACCAAGGGCGATAAAGTGAGACTCTATCTCTACCAAAAAAAAAAAAAGGTATTGTTATAATTGTTCTACTTTATTATTAGTTATTAATCTCTTGCTGTGTCTAATTTATAGATTAAACATTTTCATAAGCATATATGTATAGGAAAAAATACTGTATATGTAGGCTGCAGTATTGCTAGTCATGGTTTTGTGCATCCACTTGGAACATATCTTGCAAAGATAAAGGAAAGCAATTGTTTATCTTTTTATTTCTCTTTACTTTTTGGGACAGAGTCTCACTTTGTTGCCCTCAGTAGAATGCCATGGTGTCATAGCTCACAGCAACCTCAAACTCTTGGGCTCAAGGGATCCTCCTGCCTCAGCCTCCCAAATAGCTAGGACTACAGGCGCCTACTACCATGTCCTGCTATTTTTAGAGATGGGATCTTATTCTTGCTCGGGCTGGTCTGGAACTTCTGAGCTTAAGCAGTCCACCTGCCTTGGTCTCTCAGGGTGCTAGGATTACATGCTTGAGCCACTGTTGCGCGGTCTTACATATGTTTTTAAGATCTTTTTTTTGTTAACGTGTATCTTATATATGTTATATATGTTTTTTATTGACATGTATCATATATACTATATAACTACATGTTTATTGTATACAGACTATGTATACTTTATATCAAGTACTGTTTTTTTTGTTTGTTTGTTTTTTTGAGACAGAGCCTCAAGCTGTCACCCTGGATAGAGGGCTGTGGCATCACAGCTCACAGCAACCTCCAATTCCTAGGCTCAAGTGAGTCTCTTGCCTCTGCCTCCCAGGCAGCTGGGACTACAGGCACCTGCCACAATGCCCGGCCATTTTTTGGTTGCAGCCGTCATTGTTGTTTGGTGGGTCTGGGTTGGATTCAAACCCGCCAGCTCAGGTGTACGTGGCTGGCGCCTTAGCCCATTGAGCCACAGGTGCCGAGCCTCAAGCACTGTTTTGAGTGCTTCGTAGAAGGTGATATTTAATCTTCAAACCTACCCTATGAAGTAACTACTACTCCTGTCTTATTTTACAGATGAAATAACTGAGACAGAGAGATTAGTTTAGCTAGCTGAGGTCACACAGAAAGTATACCTGACCAGACCACGTGTTGAACCCAGTAGTCTTGTCTGAGGAGCCATACCCTTAACCACTGTCTATGTTGGCAGGCCTTTAGCAGTTCTAGAAAGGCCAAGGATTTTGAGTTTTAAAGTACCTATAATGTAATAAATGTCATGATTTCCTGAAAGTAAAATACCCAAATTAAGTAGCAATTAACAGTTAAAGTCGGCTAGGCACCTGTGGCTCAACAGGCTAAGGTGCCAGCCACGTACACCTGAGCTGGCGGGTTCCAATCCAGCCTGGACCCGCCAAACAACAATGACGGCTGCAACCAAAAAATGGCCGGGCGTTGTGGCGAGCACCTGTAGTCCCAGCTACTTGGGAGGCAGAGGCCAGGGACTCCCTTGAGCCCAGGAATTGAAGGTTGCTGTGAGCTGTGATGCCACAGCACTCTATCCAAGGTGACAGCTCGAGGCTGTGTTTCAAAAAGCAAAACAAACAAACAAAAAAACAGTTAAAGTCTTGGGCGGCGCCTATGACTCAGTGGGTAGGGCGCCAGCCCCATATACCGAGGGTGGCAGGTTCAAACTCAGCCCCGGGCAAACTGCAACAAAAAAATAGCTGGGTGTTGCAGCAGGCACCTGTAGTCCCAGCTACTTGGGGGGCTGAGGCAAGGGAATCACCTAAGCCCAGGAATTGGAGGTTGCTGTGAACTGTGTGATGCCATGGCACTCTGCCGAAGGCAATAAAGTAAAACTCCGTATCTACAAAAAAAAAGCAATTAAAGACTTGTATCCTACTTTGTTGCTAAGATTCCTCTTGATACGGAGTTTGGATACCTTCTTTAAGTGACACAGAATAGTATCTGCCAAACCTCTCCTATATGACATTTGAGTTCCTTATGGTTATTTTATAAGAGAACAAATGCAGATCCTTACAGAGCCAAGCAGACATCTTAAGTGAGGCAAATGAAGGTGAGTGTTAGGGACCGTGTGAACTGGAGTGCATGTGACCATTCTAGATGCATCATAATTTTAAAAATTGCTCTACTGTCTGGGATAAATAAAGCAGATGGAAGTTTAGCTGCATCTAGCCAGACTTCCATTTTACAGACTCTGATTATACTTTTGAGGAAAAGTAAACTAAAGAAAAAAACAGGCAAGGTAAGTGGAGACAGAGGATCACATAATTAATTCAAGAGCGGTATTTTTCTTTTGTATCTTAATTAAATCAAACAGATGTCTACTTTCTTGTCCTTCTCTACCTTTTTCTTTTCTGAAGACTTTTTTTTTTATTAATTATTTTTTATTAAATGATCACTTCGTACATTGATGCATTTACAGGGTTCAGGGTACTGCTTCAGTATACAATGTGAAATGTTTACATTGAACTAAGTAACATATCCATCACAATTATACTCATTTCTTAATAGTTTTGAAATGTACCATTGCATCATGCACAATAGGCAAGGTTCCCCCCAAATACCCTCCCTCCTCCCATATCCTCCCTCTCCTCCCCTCTCTCTCCTCTTCCCTTCTACTTTCTGGGCTATAGCTATGTTTTGCCATTCACATGAGTGTGTAGGTGGTTATATATTGATTTCATAGTAGTATTGAGTACATTGGATACTTTTTTTCCATTCTTGAGATACTTTACTAAGAAGAATATGATCCAGCTCCATCCAGTCAAACATTAAAGATGTGAAATCACCATCTTTTTTATGGCTGCATAGTATTCCATGGTGTATGTATAATTTGTTAATTCATTCATGGGTCGATGGGCGCTTGGGCTGTTTCCATGTCTTAGCTATTATGAATTGGGCTGCAATAAACATTCTGGTGCAAATGTCTTTGTTGTAAAATAATTTTCGATCATCTGGGTATATACCTAGTAGAGGAATTGCAGGATCAAATGGCATATCTACTTTTAGTTCCTTGAGTGTTTTCCAAACTTCTTTCCAAAAAGGTTGTATTATTGCATTCCCACCAGCAGTGTAGAAGCATTCCCTTCTCTCCACATCCACGCCCATATCTGTAGTTTTGGGATGTTGTGACGTGGGCTAATCTTACTGGAGTTAGATATCTCAAAGTGGTTTTGATTTGCATTTCTCTAATGATTAAGGATAATGAGCATTTTTTCATGTGTTTGTAGGCCATGCACCTGTCATCAGAGAAGTTTCTGTTCAAGTCTCTTGCCCACATAGAAATGGGGTTATTTATTCTTTTCTTATTGATTAGTTTGAGTTCGCTGTAGATTCTAGTTATCAGACCTTTGTCAGAAGCATAACCTGCAAATATCTTCTCCTATTCTGAAGATTGTCTGTTTGCTTTACCTACTATGCTCTTGGCTGTGCAAAAGCTTTTTAGTTTGATCAGATCCCAGTCATATATTTTTTGTGTTGCTTCAATCGCCCAGGGGGTCCTACTCATAAAATAGTCTCCCAGGCGAATTTCTTCAAGTGTTTTCCCTGCACTCTCTGCTAGTATCTTTATAGTTTCATGTCTTAAGTTTAAATCCGTCATCCAGTGAAAATCAATTTTTGTAAATGGTGAAAGGTAGGGGTCCAGTTTCAGTCTTCTACAGGTTGCCATCCAGTTCACCCAGCACCATTTGTTAAATAGGTAGTCTTTCCCCCACTGAATATTTTTGATAGGCTTGTCGAAGATCAAGTGACCATAAGCAACTGGTTTCACCTGTTGGTTCTCTATTCTTTTCTGTGAATCTACCTCCCTGTTTTTGTGCCAGTACCATGCTGTTTTGATCACTACAGATATATAGTATAAACTGAAGTCTGGTAATGTGATAACCTCCTGATTTGTTCTTATTTCTGAGTAATGTATTTGCTATT
>CAUYRH010163887.1:0-11313 GCA_963574655.1 Perodicticus potto | reverse complement strand
TTTTCTCTCTCCAATTTCTCTCTTTACTAAAGACAAATTACAGCAGAACTAACTTAGTTGCCAAAATAAACTGTACTTTCAGTATACTGGGTCTGATTATTTGCATACAGTGCAGTAATAATAATTATTGGCCATCTAGCCTCTTCTTTCCTTTAAAATTGGCTTTGCTGGAACCTTTTATAAGGAATCTCAGGCTGGACTTTCTTGAAAGCCTTTCATGAGCCCAGGTTTCATCTGTGCCATTAGATACCTGTATGCATTGGGTAAATTCCTCTTCTCTTGAGGTCCCCAAACACATTTCAATTCCCAGGCCCATCAGCAAGCGACCTTCGTTACTTACCACAGATCAGGAAATGTTACTGATGAGTATCTGGCCAGTTTTCCAAAGTGCTTTTTTAATTGGCCTTATAAAGTCAACCTGAATTCCTTAATGCCGTCTGGACTCCTGTGGAAATGCTATTCCTGCCAAAGCCTTCGTAAAATAACCAATGCCTTCATCATGTCCTATAGAACAAAACAGATTCTTATTGAACTTATGCAAATAACTGCATTGTCAGAAATTAAGAACACTTAAAAATGGCTTTAAAATTCTGGAGAAATCAAGGAGAGAGAAAAAATACATCAAATTCTGCTCATAAGTACATATATTGCTTGAAAAGCTACGAATAGCTCAAAAGACAGAAGGTGCTTGTCTTGACTTCTGGAAAACAGAACATAGGCAGAATCAACAATATTTCAAACAAAAAGCCATAATAAGCTAGCCCAGCTCCATGTAACTGATTTCTGTTCTTGTTTGAAGTTAGGTTAGCAATGCTCATAGACATGTTAACTTTCCAATGAACGTTCTAAATGTTAAAAGTCTGCTTTTAGTCTGAAGGTACTTAATTCCCAAAGACATCAGGAATTTGAATTTGAGAGAATTCATCAACCTCTCTTAATATTTCTTTTTCTTTTTAGGATCAACTTTGGACTCACCCAGTTACAGAAAAACCACTTTCTTTCTTTAGGTGAATTAAAGTTATTACTGCCAATATATGTTAGTACAGACCAATGTCTTACACGTTAGAATAGACCAATGCTTTATAGGTGGGGATAGACCAATGCTTTATACATTAGGGTAGGCAAATGCTTTATAATATTAGAACATATATATAACTATAGCTCATACAAAATTAATCACCATTTCATATTTGACGTTTCCTATACATTTTTAATAAATTGAATAAGTTTAATTTGTTTTCCTATGACTTTCAGTGGTCTTAATATTTCAAGAAGACCAAATGTAGAGTTATGTATTTTGTTTTGTTTTTTTTTCTTGTTGGCCCGGACTGAGTTCAAACCTGCCAGTCTCTGTGCAGTTGGCCATTGCTGCAACCACTGGAATATGGGTGCCAAGCTCCAAATTTAGAGTTTGATTTTGGAAGGTTTGTCAAACATCAAAGACCTAAATCATTGGTTCAAATAAGATTACAAGCCAAAAAATTTTAACGGAAATACATAGTCAACTGAATCACATGTAAATAAATTCTTTCACAAATTCTCTTTTATGAGCTTCATTTAACCTGCACAGACAATCTACAAACACTCTAAACTTTCATTAACTTTTGCCCTGCCTTTCACTTTCTTACACAACCATTCTGTTTCAGGACAAAATTTATCACACAAGATTCTTTCTTTACACAATGCCATTCTCCTTTCTAATTTCGCTTACTCTCAAAAACTCACTTCCCACAAAACAGGATCTCAAGTTTACTATGAAGTCTCCCATTCACTCAGCCAAACTGATAATTAGAAGGTTTAAAAGGCAAGAATCTTGTCCTTTGACAAAGACTCAATTTAAACAAATAAATTATTACATTTTACACATTTTATGAAATATAACATTGATACAGGATTTTTCCACTCAGGACTAAACAGGGAACTGCCATTTTTCAGGCTCAGGTGAGCTCAGACATCAGACTCCTATCTCCAGGCACAAACAAGTTTCAGACCATGCCTTCTGAGCCCTAACAAGGTCATGAAAACCTAGAACTTCCAGTTTCTCTCAGAATAGCCAGGGGACAAATTTGGAGCAGGAAAGAAGGGCAGACTCAGACATTCATTTCACCTCGTGAATGGAGTGGGGGGAACCCCACCTGTCTCGATCAGTCTCCAAGGACTCACATGCACACAATTCCAACCCATTTCTTTTTTTTTTTTTAGCATTTTTTAAATTAAATAATGATAGTTGTGTACATTAGTGCAATTGTGGGGTACAATGTGCTGGCTTCATATACAATCGGAAATATTTTCATCAAACTGTTTAACATAGCCTTCATGGCATTTTGTTATTGTATGAAGACATTTGTATTCTGCATTTAGTAGGTTTCACCTGTACCATTCTAAGATGCACTGTAGGTGTGATCCCACCAATTACCCTCCCTCCACCCATCCTCCCCCAACCCCTCTGTTCCCGTGCCCCTTTCCCCATATTCTTATGCTATAATTGGGTTGTAGCCTTCATATGAAAGCTATAAATTAGCTTCATAGTAGGGATGACTATATTGGATACTTTTTATTCCATTCTTGAGATACTTTGCTAAGAAGAATATGTTCCAGCTCCATCCATGTAAATATGAAAGAGGTAAAGTCTCCATCTTTCTTTAAGGCTGCATAATATTCCATGGTATACGTGTACCTCAATTTATTAATCCATGGGCACTTGGGCTTCTTCCATGACTTAGAAATTACAAATTGGGCTGCAATAAACATTCTGGTACAGACATCTTTGTTATAATGTGTCCAACCCATTTCTTAATCTGCACAGCCTCGATTTACCACTTGAGCTGCCACTTAGTCATAGGAGGCGAACCAAAACTCCCCTATATCCTGTGAACGGAGGTCCAACTCCACCCTTGGAGTTCTCTCAGTCATATCTCTCAACAGACCTGACAGTGATCTAACACTGAAGGAGTTGATCAGGCTCCTTCTTCCACTAAAACTATACTTGGACCCCCAGATCAATCATACCTTGAAATGTCTTCCTGTGTAGGTACCTGTTCCTGCTTGCCAGTTGCCCCAGTGTTTGACTCCTTGAATACCCACCAAGGGGGTCCTTTCTCCACCCAGCTGAGGCATCCACACAGGGAGGACAAATTGCCTCCCTGGCATGCTCAGTGGTTCATGTCACCCAGGCCAATCAGAGGCCCCTACGTGGGTGTCCAGAGGATAGTCAGTGACTACCAGGTGTGTGTTCTCTCCAAGGGTGATCTCACTTCCTATTCAGGGAACCAAAAATGTTGCAGGAAGACAAGGCCCAATGGAGAGAAAGAGCACTCAAACACCACATTTATAAGAGGAAGGGCTTTATTCACCAGCTGGGAACTTATGGCATAGAAGAATTCCAATTGGCTGTGCTCCTCAACTGGCTTGGTCTTTCCCTTTTTATCAACAGTCAAGGTACTGTTCTTATTGGCCAGTTTGAATCAAGCAGGAGATGCTATTCCAGCCCCTACAGAACTATAAGATTTCACAGAACTTGGAAATTTCCAAATTCCAGGAAGTTAAGTTTACAAGAGGACCCTGCAGGTGTATATTGTGGTCTCCTTGAGAAGACCTGTTCTCCTAGACCTCACCCTTCTCGGAATCCTCTTAGTGTGTGAGCTGGAAATAAGGTATTTCTCAACCCTCTGACACCGAAGTATCTTTATCCTTCTTTTGCTTGAACTATTTTGACCTTCTCTTAGGTTCCTATAGGAACCATGTTTGTTACTTCCTTAGGACTTTTTAGTGATGCTCCTAATAGTGTGTAACTGGTAACCTCTCTCCTATTTATCTATCTACCTCATCCTTCTTTTTGAGGCCCTGCTTAAATATCACATTTTTGTGAAGTCCTTTTCTGGCCACAAACCACTTTATTCCCAATTTAAATTATTCATGCTCTCTTACTTTCTCTTAGCTCCATAAAAAATTCCACTATAGCACTTATCAGTATGTGTCATATTGATAAATATTCTTTAGAGGGATCTTTTTTGAAACATCTGTCTTCCTATTCCAGTGCAAGACATACAGTAAATGTTAATATTGTTTATTTTGTTCTCTTCTGTATATTTTGAGGGACTTGTCTAGCACTTGTCACATATTAGACTTTAAAATATGTTTGTTTGTGGAGAGCAAGCCATGAGGTGACAGGGCCCCCACAGCCCGGGGAACATTCAGGGAATGAACCCCCAAGTGCTTCTTTTCCATTCCCAAAACAACCATATTCCTTTCTTCATGCTCCCTAGGCCAGGACTCACATAGACCTTTCTTTGTCTAATTAACTATGCAGAGATCCTTGAGATCTCTCCCTTCTTTCTCCTTTTCATATGCTAACAAAGTTGAATAGAAACCAGTAAGTCCCATAATTCTTCCTTTATTTTGTTAACTATGCAGAGATCCTTGTGATCTTTCCTTTTTACTCTGTGTCATATGTTAACGAAGTTGAGTAGAAACCATTAACAAGATGATTTTCCTTTATTAAAGTCATTTACATTTCCCAACTGAACCGTAAGACCAAAAATACGTCTTTTGTTTATGCTATTTCCCCATATTTTCTATACTACTTCCTCCTAGACAACCCTGTACAGATACTATAAAATAAAGCTGATTTTGTGCTTTGGTGCTGGCTGCAGCCATCGGTTCAGTCAGTCCTCCCAATCCCATCTTTTGTCTCTGTGTCTTCTCTTGTTCTGCATTTTCCTCATTCCCCACCCATTCCAGTCTGGTGCACTCCCTTTCGCCATACTGGTTCATGGCATTTGTTAGAGGAATGAAAGAATGAGTGGATTGAAAAACTGAATGGAATGGATGAAATGACTTGATAGAGAGATTTGTGGATAAATGTATACACTCATTGTACACACACTCCCACATGTGTGGTTCCCTGCATCCCTGGTAATGGGGAAACAGAGGCATGGGAGGGAGAGGAAAGGGATGGAAGATATCCTGACATGGAATATCAGAGGAGAAAAGATGGATAGGAGAAGAGTGGAGTGAAAAGACAGTTGAAAGATGGAAAAGATGTAGGAAGGAGTGAAGGAGAGACAGAGATAGCAGCATCAGCAGAGAGAGAGGAAAGGATGAAGTTAAGACAGAAGGTCAGACTGTAAGGAGGCAAGCAGAAATCCAGGGGCAGGAAGAAAGTAAAATAATAATAATAATAACAAAACACCACCACAGTGAAAAACAAAAACCTCTTCCTGACGATGGTGTAGTTATCAAAATGTTGACTGCCTTCAACATAGTAATTTCATTTCTTATAAGAGCAGGAAGAGAGACCTGAGCTTTCACACCCAGCCTCCTCACCATGTGGTACCCTGCACTGCCTCAGCACTCTGAAGAGCGTCCCCCTTAGCAAGAAGGTCCTCATCAGATGGGGCCACTTGAGCTTGAATGTCTCACTCTCAATAACTAAATATTGCTAGAGAGGGAGGAGCAAGATGGTGGCCAAGCAACAGGTTCTTTGCAACCAGGCACAGTGAGACTGGGAAGAGAAGACTCCAGGCATCTCTGGCTGGTGGGATCTGCCCAGAAACATCCCTTTGGGGACACAGGGGGACAGTGAAAGACTTCTGGAACCCACAAGGAGGACAAAAGCAATGAAGAACTGGCAAGTGGTTGCATGCATTCGTTCAGTCAGAGGCCGCCCACCACTATAACTACAGCAGCAGCAAGATTGCAAATAGGAAAGGCCTTACCTGTAGGCTGTTTTGTTTTGTTTTTGTTTTTGTTTTTTGACTTGAGCACATGGTTGAACTACCTTGGGAGAAATTGAGTGCGAGTGAGGATGACTTTAAGCATTGTCTAGAGCCCCAGACTGAGCCATTGAGCTGTAATGGAGCTAATAGTGTTCAGCTGTGGCCCACCAGTGCAGCCCCTGTGGGAGAACTGCTCCTATCGGCTCTGCCCTCAGGGTCACACAGTGAGGATAGGGCAGGGAAACCTTGGGAGAATAATCTACTGACTGAGCAGCCCAAAGGCGAGTACCAAAATGCTGGGGAAGAGCAGATATTTCAGTGTTTGGCCGTAACAGGGCTGCCTTACAGCTTTGGCCCTCAGGGGCATTGAGTTAGACCAGTTTAGGGGCACTGGATAAGCAGGCGGCCACTTCAGGAGAGATCCCAGTGACAAGTGCTTTCCTGGGAAAGCTTCTGCTTAGCAAAGATTAACAGTTTGAAGTTTCTCTTAAGCAGGCTGATGAGAGATTTAGGCTCTCAACACTGTGGGGTTTGAGAAATCAGCAGAAGCTTCTAGTCTCCATCTTGTGTAGCTGTATCAGCATTGTGATTAATATCTCATACCCCAGAAGATAACCTGCTGCCCAGACAATATTCAGCAAGATATATATACTGCTTTGTTTTGCTTTTATTTCAACATTTTCTCGCTACATTTTTTCCTTTCTTTTATATCTCCATTTCTTTAGTTTAAATATAATTTTCTGGTTGGGGGAGGAGCAAGATGGCCAACTGGAGCCAGTTTTTGACAGAAGATCCTGTCCAGAGGGAAGGACAATGACCAGAAAGTACCCAATAAAGCTGAAGACTGGTGGCTGAGCTGAGAGAGAAGAGTGATAACTGCACATCACCTCTGCTGAGGCAAGCTGTGACTCTAAGAAAATTTCAGGTACAAAACTCATCCCAAGGGAAATGTGTCCATCCCCTCATGCAAGAGTTTTTTTATTTGTTTGTTTGCTTGTTTCCTTACTGTATGTTTTCTACAGGCTAGTGGTGAACTGAGGATCTCTTGTCTCACCACACGGGAGAAGGATGTAGGAAGTGGGGACTACTCCTCCAGATGGACCCTGTTGCAACCCTGGAGCACTCTCTTGTCAGCCATGAAAGTTGAACTAGTGTTTTTCCTGCCATGTTGAATTTCCAGTCCACCCTTACCCCCTTTTCTGACGGTCCAGAAGCCTAACCCTTGCAGAGATCAGAATGTCTATGGTTCATTGCCAGGTCCAGGCACTGCAAGGGCCGTGGTATAAAAGCTGCACTATAACACTGAACTCAGCAGTAGTGAAGACAAAGAGGGGGAGGCTGTCGGGCTTGGTTCTGCAAAAGTACAAATCAACTATGGAAGGAGACATGCAAGCCATGTACCCTACCCTGCTGGAACTGAGTGCCCCACACTCTACACTTCTGGAGCCTCAACCATGCCAGAGCCACTCACCGCACACCCCGCCCTGCCAGGACCACCACATGTCCACCCTGCCAGAGCTATGCACCATGCCAGAACTGCACAACCTGAAGTGCTGCTGCTGCTACAGCTGCCTCCCTGGACATGGGAGCTGCCTGGGAACTGTGAAGGAACACCTCCCATGAAGATTCAGCAACAGTAGAATGATCCTTTCAAAGTTTAATCATGGAGAGACACCTCCCCAACTCTGGGGATTGACAGAGGAAGCCAGACCTTACCCTATAGGGATACCAGTGCTTCAGAGCAGCTGGAGCAAAGGCATGGTGGCTGAGGGAGAAAATCATTTGCTGACATGTTATCCTCAGGCTCGGACTGACCTCAGCTGTAACACTCTCCAGTTGCCATTGAGCACCAGAGGCAAAAAGGCCTCAGCTCTCCCAGCCAGCTGGTGGCAGAGGGTGGTGGCTGGGCCGAGGGGGCAATGACTTTCCTTTGACTCTAGCAGGCACAATGCCCTGTCACATCTGCTTATTGGAGGAAGCAGGGGTTACCAGTGACTGTGTGTGAAATAGGTACAAGGTGAGGAAAGAAATACCAGCCTCCTGGTCCAAATATGCCACTGGCTGGGCCTTTATGACTCTACAGAGCACCAGAGTGAGCCACATTTGAGCAACCAGTAGACCTCTGCTATCTAGTTGCTGGAGACCATTCAAATTCTCCAACTTGAGAGTTGTTACTGACTGGGCCAATTAGTTTGAAACTCTTATCCTGGGCCAATCACCCAAGGATTCTCCAGGGTGGTACCCTGGTTGTGTGGTAGTGGGAAGGGTTGATTTTCCTCTTCCACTTGTTGCCCACAGGGGCTGAGGTGTCTTAACTGCTTGTATTTCTCCACAGCAGAGACTTCAACCCAGAGTCACTGATCCACTAGGATTGGACAAAGACAAGCTAAATACAAGACAGAGCCACCTAAACCCACCACAACAAGCAGGTAGCCAGAACCTCAGAATGTAATACCTATGGGTCCTTTGAAAAGCTGTAGGGAAAAAAGCTATAGTCACCAGTCCCAGATCCTTGGCAAAGGGCTGGTTAACCACAACTCCAGGAGCCTCCAATCCAATTTCACCTTACCTGCCCATCTAGCCAAACACTGAAAAATAATCATAGGACAAAATCAGTGGAAAAACTCTGGCAACATAAATAATCAGAGTAGATCAACTCCCCCAAGATATGACAAAACAGAAACACCAGATGATCCCATTCATAAACAAATAGCTGAGATGTCAGAAAATGACTTCAGAACTTGAATGTCAAATAAGATTAACAGAATAGAGGTAAATATGTAATTAGAATTTCAAGGAGTAATTCAAAAGTTGTCTCAAGAATTCAATGAATTCAAAGATAAAATCATCAAAGATTTTGACATATTTAGACAAAAATTTGCAGCCCTCCAAGATCTGAGAAATACAGTAGAATCCCTCAGTAACAGATTGGAGCAGGCAGAAGAAAGGATCTCTGACATTGACGATAAAGCTTGTGAACACACCCACATGTTCTAAGAGTAAGAGATGTGGAGAGCAAAAATGGACCATTCCCTGAGAGAATTGTGGGACCACTCGAAAAGAGCTAACATTCAACTTATAGGAATGCCTGAAGGAGAAGTTGCTTTGAAAGGTCCAGATGCTCTACTCCAAGAGATAATAGAGGAGAACATCCCAACCATGGCAAGAGATTTTGAACTCCAGATAGCAGAAAGTTTCAGAATGCCACAACTCAATCCAAATAAAACATCTCCTAGACACATTATAATCAACTTCGCCAAAGTTAATATGGAGAAAATTCTGCAAGCAGCCAGAGGTAAGAAAACCATAACCTACAAGGGGAAGAAAATTATAATGACTGCAGATCTCTCTGCTGAAACTTTCCAAGCTAGAAGAGCATAGTCATTGACCTTTAACCTCTAAATAAACAAAATAACTTACAACCTAGGATCCTGTATCCAGCTAAACTGAGTTTCATTTATGATGGAGAAATTAAATACTTTAATGACATTCACATGTTGAAGAAATTTGCCATAACTAAACCAGCTCTACAGGATATTCTCGGACCCATCCTCCCCAATGACAAGCACAATGCTCTACCACCAAAATAAACTCACTCAGAAAATTTTGATCAAACTCCAACTTCCACAGTGGTGAAAGGATTAAAAATGTCCACTGGACCTTTGAAAAACTTGATACCCAAAATACTACCAGGCTTATAAATACTCTCAATTAATGTGAATGTCTTAAAATGTCCTCTAAGGAGGCACAGGTTGGCTGGCTAGATACAAAAATTCAGGCCAGATATCTGCTACATACAAGAATCTCATCTTACCTTAAAAGATAATTATAGACCCAGAGTGAAGGAACTCTCATCTATAATTCAGGTTAATGGCAATCAGAAAAAAGCAGGTGTTGCAAATCTATTAGCAGATACAATAGGTTTTAAACCAACAAAAGTAAGGAAAGATAATTATGATCACTTCATATTCGTTAAGGGCAACATTCAACATGATGAGATTTCAATTATTAACATTTATGCACCCAAACAGAATGTGCCTCAATTTATAAGAGAGACTCTAACATACATGAGCAACTTGACTTCGTACTGCACCATAATAGTCAGAGATTTTAACACCCCTTTGGCAGTGTTAGATCCTACAATCAGAAAGTATGCAAAGAAATTTTAGAGTTAAACTTAAACATTCAACAATTGGATTTAATACACATATATAGAACATTTCATCCTAACATTCTTCTCATAAGCCCATGGAACATACTCTGATCACATCTTAGGTCACAAGTCAGAATAGAAATTGTTCCTTATATTTTCCCAGACAATCATGGAATAAAATTTGAACTCAGTAACAACAGGAAACTGGATAGTCATATAAAATCATGGAAACTAAATAAGCTCACTCTGATAGCTGGGTCATAGATGAGATTAAGAAGGAAATTAACAAATTTTTCAAATTTCAAAACGACAATGAAGACATGAATTACCAGAGCCTCTGGAATACCACAAAGGCAGTCCCAAGAGGGAAATTTATAGTGTTGCAAGCCTTCCTCAAACGAACAGAAAGAAAGGAAGTCAACAATTTAATGGTACATCTCAAGCAACTGGAAAAGGAAGAACATTCCAACCCCAAACCCAACAGAAGAAAAGAGATAACCACAATTAGAAAAGAATTAAATGCAATTGAAAACAAAACAATTAAACAACACATCAAAAAAAAAAAACGGTTTTTTTTTTTTTTTTTGAAAAGGTTCAATAAAATAGATGATCCATTGGCCAAACTAACCAGAAATAAAAGGGTAAAATCCCTAATTTCATCAATCAAAAATGATAAAGGCCAAAAAACAACCAACTCCTCAGAAATTCAAAAATCCTTAGTGAATATTACTAAAAATATTCTCTATACTTAGAAGTATGAAAATCTGAAGGAAATGGACCAATACTTGCAAATATGCCACCTTCCTACAATTAGCCAAAATGAAGTGGAAATGTTGGACATGCCTATATTGAGCTCTGAAATAGCATTGACTGTACAAAATCTCCCAAAAAGGAAAAGTCCAGGACCAGATGGCTTCATATCAAAATTCTACCAAAACGTTAAAGAGGACATAGGACCGATATTACTTCACCTTTTACAAAATATAGAAAAAGAAGGAATACTACCCAGCACATTCTTGAAGCAAACATCACCTTGATCCCCAAACCAGGAAAATACCCAACAAGAAAAGAAAATTATAGACCATTATCTCTAATGAATATTGATGCAAAAATATTCAATAAGATTGTAGCAAACAGAATCCAGCAAAACACATCAAACAAATTATAGATTATGAGCACATTGGTTTCATCCCAGGGTCCCAAGGATGGTTCAATATATGTAAATCTATCAATATAATACATCACATAAACAAAATAAAAAACAAAGACGATATGATTCTCTCAATTGATGCAGAAAAAGCATTTTTTTTTTTGAGACAGAACCTCAAGCTGTCGCCCTGGGTAGAGTGCCGTGGCATCACAGCTCACAGCAACCTCCAATTCCTGGGCTCAAGCGAGTCTCTTGCCTCCGCCTCCCAAGTAGCTGGGACTAGAGGCGCCCGC
>CAUYRH010163883.1:0-13145 GCA_963574655.1 Perodicticus potto | reverse complement strand
ACATGCATTGGTATGAATTGTATTTGTTCCCATTTTGTATTTTACTTCAAAATAAGATATGTGCAGTGTGCATAGGAATTTGTTCATAGTTTTTTTTTTTTAAACTATAGTCCGGCCCTCCAACGGTCTGAGGGACAGTGAATTGGCCCCCTGTTTAAAAAGTTTGAGGATGCCTGGTAGAGCACAGTCCATGTGGGTGCACAGCAATGAGACTGCCCAGGAATGCATTTTTCAGAACATATCCCATTGTTAGAGGTCCATGACTGTACAATGAATGAAGATGAGGACAGAACTAACAGAAATGTGCAATGAGGCTCTAGAACTAATGTACCAGGGTTAAGAACTTGGCAGTCACACACCTGTCACACTCATCAACTGTGTAGTCATAAGTAAGGGCCAAATCTCTTAGTTATTCAGTTTCCTCTTCCACAGAAATACCATCTGTCATAGAAGATTGTTGTCAGAAGTGACGTGTTTATACAACCCAGTCTGCAGACCTTACAAAACTTAGACAAATAGTACCAGAGACACAGTTGTACTCAGGAAACGCTGTGGGGCTGGCAGACTCGCTTTGCTAGGATATCAGACTACAAATTGAAATATTTGTAGACATGTGTATTTTTAAACAAAACTCGAGGAGGACTTATTTATAAAGAGTAGACAACTTTGAGTCAGAATATCTGACTTAAATCTCATCTTCGCATGTACTGGGTGATTTCTGGCAAAGTACTTAATTTTGTGCTCATTTATTTACACAACAAGAATAGCACCACATACTTCATTAAGTTCCTGCATACTTCAATGCGATACTATATGTAAAGTCCTGCTCAGCATTTACAACGTGCCAGTCACTGCTAAATACGTTTTAGGAGCGAATCTGCTCCCAACACACTAAAGGATACAAATGCGATGCACAGGCTTCCAGTACACCTGCTGAGAGCCGCAGCGTGAAGGCCACTTGACTGTGACCAGTTAGATGAGGAAACAACTTGGCATGAGGAAAAATGAAAACTTTTCTATCCCTGTCTACCTCAGTCCTCGAGTTAACAAACAGGAGAATGTACGTGTTCAAAGCTTGACTGACACCAGTTCAAAAGTATACTTATGCTTTACCAAAGTAATGCTATAGCCCATATTTATGCTACATAGTTACTCTAAAATCAATGTATGTGTATGTTGTGTATGTCTTTGTTTTCCACTTAGAATTTAAAACATAAAGAGGTTTCTAGGCATTCAGGAAAACATTTTTGATAGAATAAACACCCATTTCATATATCAACGAACATCAAGGTATTTTATCAGAAGAGGTAACTATAAAGCTCTATTTTTGCCTCTGGTAACATTTATTTCTGGGTAAATACTTCTTTGGAAAATAAACTGGAACTAACTCATTATTCAGGAGTGAGAATTTCAAGTTGTTAGAAAACAGGAGCACTGCTGCTAAGAAGCTGAAATGTTCTTTGAATAGGAAACAAAACTTCTGACACTTGGTTTTCCAGGCACTGATAATGCAGAGTATTTACATATTTACAACGTCATTTTTGGCCCTAAGACTGAATAGTCACACACTCTGAGGCCACTGTTCCTCTTCAAAATATACTGAACACATAGATCAAATATTTATAGTAAATAAAATTTTAGTTTTATTTCCCAAGCCTGATGTCTGTAACATTACAGTAAGCCCGGGTGTGGTAATACATGCTACTTGGTGGAGCATACAGTTCTTCTCCAACTAAAACAAATGAAAAACAAAAACAGTTGGTAAGCCAAGTTACCCTCACTAGCTGACTGTCATTCTTCACTAGACACAGGTGTGTCCAACCTGCAGCCTGAGGGCCACATGAGGCTGATGTGTGGGCTTTTTGCTTATCTGTGGTGGCAGATATCATGAAAATTATGCACAGACTTTTTGTGCACGTTGAACAGCTATTATTAGTGTTTGTGTATTTAACATATGGCTCAAGATAACTTTTCTTCCAACATGGTACAGAGAGAGAAGCCAAAAGGTTGAACACTCCTGCGCCTAGAGCATCTGAATGTGGAAGGGCATTAGTATCTATGGTGCAGCTGGTAACAAAGACTGAATCTTACCTTTGGGCTGGGGTGCTATAGCTGTTATCATAGGAATCATAACTCTGTTCATCATAAGCAGTGCCATATCCATCATCATAGTCCTAAAATATACCAGAAGTAAAAAAAAAAAAAAAAAAATTCAGAGAAGTTTCTGGAAAGAAGGAGCATTTCTCTTTTAGTGAACTTTTATTAATTCAGCTAGCATTTAATTATATGTCTAGTTATAGTGTAAAGAAAAATATAGGAGTGATTTTAGTGAGAATGATAAAATAAGAACTTAAAGTATTCTCTCTATAAAAGCAGAGAATTTTCAAAAATTGTCAGAATTAATATTTTCAGAACCCTGAAAATTAACCAAAGGATTGTAGAGATCTAGGGAACATTATTTTTAATGGCTAAATCCTGGTAAGCAGAGTGAACTTTGTGGTGTCTTAATTTGTCCTATTCCTATGTAAAACTTACATATACAAAGGGCGAACTTTTCAAATATGTAGGTTCAGTGGGGCCAACTGTAGACTTGGTGTGTGTCAGGGGTCCTAAATCTAATCTTCTGTGTATACTGTACAACAGCTGGACAGTCAAAGAAGTAAAGGATACCTTCTCTAAACAACTAAAGAAAAGTGTAAGTACCAGTGCCTCACCAAATGGAGGCTATTAATATAGATATAGCAAACATAAGAAGAACCAAAAAAAAAAAAAACCTGCTGAGTTAGAAAGTGCAATGACTGAAATTAACAAATCATTAAAGCAGGTTCTCAGCATATATAACTAGGCTGAAGGAAATAAATCAGAAACTTGATGATAGATGAACCACCATGATCCAGTCTGATAAAGAGAAAAGAAGACAAAGAAAATAGAGCACCAGAGAGTTAGGAGACACCATCACATGGACCGAGATTCCAGAAGAAGACAGAAGGTACTAGAAAGATCACTTGGAAAAACAATTGCCAAAAACTTCTCAAATTTGATGACAAACTTTAATCTACACATCTAAGGAGCTCAATAATCTCTAGAAAGGATAATCTCAAGAGACCCACATCTAACACGTCATTGTCAAACTGTTGAAAGGCCTTGAGAATCTTGAAAGCAGCAAGAGAAAAAACTAATCACATACAAGATATACTACAACCAGCTGATTCCTAACAAAAACCACAGAGGACAGAGGACAACGGGAAGCCACATTACAAGCACTTAAAAAATATATTGTCAACTAAAAATTCTACAACATTCACCCAGAAAAACTATCCTTCAAAAATGAAGGATACATTAAGACATCTCAAGGTAAAGAAAAAATAAATTAATTCATCATTACATAACATGTTCTACCAGAAAACTAGGGAGTCCTTGAGGGAAAGTGAAAGGTCACTTGAATACATGTGAAAAAGTAAAAAAAAAACTGGTAAAATCTCAAGTAAAAATAAAAAAAAAAGTACATATATATGTTTTTTTTGGTTGTTACTGTCATATAGAGTATATCTTTATACTTTGTATGCCAATAAAACAGATTTATAATTATGCAATTATTTTTAAAATCAGAAGAAAGAAAAGTTACAAACAAAACCTATGGTGATCTGGCACCTTTTGTAACTACCTGGATAAAACAAGAGGATCATTCTTGTAAGCAAGGTATCACAAAAATGAAAACCAACCACCACATGTACTCAATACTAAATTGAAATTAGTTGATCGATTTATATACACATACTGAATTATAACTCAGTGGGAATCAAGTTGGTGGGAGGAGAGAGTAGGGGTTGGGTTAATTCCCACCTCACGGGTACAAGCATTCATTCTGAGTGAACTGACCAGAAATGTGCAAAAGCAAATTATGTAACCAAAGTGTGTATAGCCCTATAATATTCTGAAATAAAACAAAATATAGACATTAACATCATAGGAAAAAAATAATCCCAGCACATGCTATCCGTAAGACTTAACATTTCAGATTCAAAGATTAAAAATAAGTTGAAAGAAAATGTATGAAACAAGATATATAAAAGTAACCCAAAGAGAACTGGAGTAACTAGTATCAGACAAAAGAAATTTTTAAGACGAAAACTGTTATACATATGTATGCATACATATATAAACATGTAACAACAGAACTTCAAAATATAGACAATGAAAACAGAACTAAAAGGAAAAACAGGCAATTCAACAGTAATGGTTAGATGGTTCAATACTAGACTTCAATAAGTTGAAAACCTAGAAAGAAGATCAAAAAGAAAAAGAAAATTTCAACAAAAACAGGCCACTCCACCCAGTAAGAGCAGAATACGAGTTCTTCTCAACTGCACATGGAACCTTTCTAGTATAGACTAGATGTTTTTTCAGTTTCAAAATTTAGTACAAAGCAACAGTAATCAAAATAGTATGGTACTGTAATGCCTTCAACATTGTAAAATAAATGATAACCTGGAAAGCATTGTTTCTTTGTAGGAATAAGACATAATTTATACATGATCAGATGTATTTTAAAATTTTTTTTTCACAAAGAAGGAAATGCATATTTGTCAAAGAGCTATGTCCTGTGATGACATCATATAATACAATAGAATATAAAAAGAATATTTACTAAAGGGAAGCAGAGGCAGAATAAAATCAAGAATATAGTCACAACACAGTATACAAACCACAGTGTTCTTCATGGCAGCTGAAAGTAGATTATGATTATCTAATGGCCTGTGCCAAGAGGAGAAAGCTTCCAAACTAAGCCACAAACACATTTTGAGATGATTTTAGTTATGAGGTAAGTTAGCCCAATAACAGACACTCCTAATATTTGAACAAAGTAATGTGTTGAAAGAAGCTAGTGTCTCCTAACAGAAGGAACGTTCCTCCTATAAATTAAAAACCAATTTTCACTTAGCGCCTACCTTGTTTCTGGCACTCTGCTAGACACTGTTAGTGAAAAGGAGTTTCCTCCTCCAGATAGTACAATGCCATGAGGTGGAAAGGGAGAGAGACGACAGACAACTAAAGGACACCTGCAATCCAACGTGTCAAGTGTCCAAGACAAACCCTGAAGTGGGACCGACCAGGCCAAATGGGAAAGGAGAGGGGAGGGAAATTTCCCAGTAGTGTCAATGCTAGAACTTAGTTTCAAACCAAAAAAAGGTAAGAGTTGCCAAAGGAAGATATTAAAAATTAAAATTAGGCTGAAGGAATAGCAGACACAAAACACTGACACCCAGGGAAGCAAACTGCTTGGTGTGGGTACTCTGGAAAATGCAAGTGGAAGAGGACAGAAAAATGAGACCAAGAAACCCATAAACCAGGTAATGGAGGACTAAGCTGAGGAACATGGATTTGCGTTGTGAGTGGCAGGACTCACTTTGTGTTTGAGAAGCATTTCTCTGGTAACGGTGTGTGGGCAGGAACAGGAAGGGGAATCGGGAGGGCTGGATGTACAAGTAGGACGCTGTATGGTGCTTACAGTTTGGTAATATACAAAGAACGTGGTTTGAAAGAATTTGTTAGCTTGAAAGGACCATGGCTTCTTCAAATGAAGAATTTTATTTCTGCACTTAAAGATTATAAATGACCAAAAATTTAAAAAAATAACTAAAATATTAAGTACTATGCTATTCAACTTTGCACTTACGTCATTGCCTCCTTGTCCAGTTAATTCCTGCAGACCTCATAATGTCTGCAGTTTATTTGAATTTTTAAATAGCTTAGGTTATTAAGTTTTTGACTGTGGTTTTTTTTTTTTTTTTTTAATGTAAGACTGTTTAAATGTGCAATTCTCACAAAATGTATTTCTTGATGATTTCAGGGTTGAATTTGGCCATGGAAGTAATTTGTACTTGCTCCCATCGTAACATGTATTATTTGTTCCCTGGACGGCGTCTGCACAACACAGGGAAGCAGAAGGCAGAGAGTGACGGGAGGGAAGGAGGAAAAGCTCAGTGCAACTGAAAATCAATGTCTGACTTTCCAGGAAGGGATTAGAGGAAGTTATTGTTGATTATCTGGTTATTTTTATTATAAGGTAGGGGATGAGGTCACTGGCTGAGAATAGGGGGAGGTTAATCAATAAATAGATGAGTGAGCAAATGATCACAAGGAGGCACTGTAGAGGGTAGCGCGGCTGGGTAGGAGCCTCAGAATCTTAGGACTTTTCCCCCTCTCTGAGGTCTGGGTGAGCTGAGGGGTTAACATTCTCCCTTTTTTTCTCCAATGCTCTTACCTACCAGGGTTCTCATTAGTGGTTGCTCGTTTTTAAAAATTTATATAGTTTTACATTAAAACTTTCTCCTGTGGATTTTTGAGGCTAGAATAGGAATTAAAAAAAACACATTATTTGCTACAATTTAACATGTAATTGAGTGAAGTCACAAAAATAAAGCCTAGACAGGGATGCTAAAGGTTTAGTTCATGCGCCATCTCTGCTTGGCACTGCTCTTATCATCCTTGCCAGGCCCTGGGACGGGGGCCCACTGGACTTCCCTGCTGGCACTGCTCAGATACACTGAAAGATTCTCTTTATGTTTTACATCTTTGTATAATTTCTCACATTTCCATGTTTTCTCCTACAGAACATTCTCCATTGTGACATGGCCCCGATCGTACATCAGCCTCATTTTTGCAGCATGCCCTCTGCCATAAATGCAGTGAGGACTTCAGTCATGTGCTGTTTCTAGCAAGCCCAGTGAATTTTCAAGAGGAAGCTTAATTTTCAACCTTGACTGTCTAGTGAATTTTCAAGAGGAAGCTCAAATGACAGCCTCCAGTTCCACTGCGACTTCTCAGTCCCACCAAAGAGAGTCTACAGCAGCTTCGTGGCACCGACAGCACACCCGATACTCACAACTGTGTTACTGTAATCTGTGGGTATGACTGACTCCCACCTCACCTGCCATTACAGGCAGGGACTGTGTCTTTCTCATTCTTCCACACGGTGCCTGGATCATCCGAGGACGCAGCATGCTGCCCACACTCCACAGGCAAAGCAGGCCAAATCCCTGCTTGCTCAGTTGCCTGCCTTCTGCTCCCAGATCTCCTCGGCTGGTCTATACAGCTCCAGCTCCTCTAGTCTAGCTATTTCTCTGATAACCAAAACTATGGAAATTTATTTTAAAACAGATTTTAAGTGACTCCCTGGACTTCCCGAGAAGCTTAATATAGACCCCTTCCATTGTCCTAAGGGGCACCACCAAGATGTTTTATTCCCTTCCTTGCCCTGCACCTGTGAGCGAGGCAGTGGTGGGTGCTGAGACCTCTAAGAAAGTGGCGAGGAGCCACCACTCCCCACTTCTCGTCTGGATACAATCAACATTTCCTGCTCTACCATTCCACCACCATTCCAACTAGCCAATAGGGCGACTTTTTATCTCTTAAATCCCTCCCATACCCAGCCCTTCCTCTACTTTCCCAAAGGGAATCATTAGATTCATTCACAATTATTCAATTTATCAGAAGCATTTGGAATTTTTCAACTGATCCTAACTGGTCTTCTGGGCTTTCTAATACTCCTTATCTCAACATTCCTCCAGAACTAGCTAACTAAAAGGTAAAGCTGAGCTAGCCACTCCCCTCCCTGTGTACAAATCTCCACTCTCCCGGTTCCCCTGCCAGTCTACCTTAGCAGCTCACGGAGGTGCGGTGCCCACCACTGCGCTCTGCCCAGTGAGCGCGGGCCCTGGGGGAGGACCGTGCGGTCCAGGCTGTCTTTCCTCTGACATCACCCTTTTGGTCAGCCAACCAAAGACTCCAGGCTGAATCATTATTCCTTAGTAACTTCTCCTTAGTGTTTTTGTGGTAATGGACAACTTGTATACACATGGCATTGATAATTCCTTCCTTGTCCTTTCTCTTGAGCATAAGGACCAGATCTTATTGTCTTGTATTCTCAATGTCTGGCACATAGAAGGCATGCAGTCACATTTGTTGAATGAATGAAGAGAACTAATTAATGAGCAAACTGTAGGAAATGTATAAGTACTTTTTTTTTTTTTTTTTTTTTGTAGTTTCTGGCCGGGACTGGGTTTGAACCCACCCACCTCCGGCACATGGGGCTGGCGCCCCACTCCTTTGAGCCACAGGCGCCGCCCTGTAAGTACTTCTTTAAGAGGAATGGAAACTGAGGGAGACATTGCAAAATAAAATGCAATATTAAAATATTGTAAAATGTGATAATGAGCTTTCACTTGTGTTATTTTCTGTCAAACTTTAAATATCAGTCTTACATTCCCTGCCTTCAGGAAATAAAGTCCCTTTGGAACTCTTTAGTCTATTTTTGAAAGTCAGAACATTATTAAAAATGGTGAATGAACATGAACAAGGGATAAATATGTATCATTATGCTTCCCCCCCCTTAAAAAGGCTTGTTTATTCATTAGGCTACATGTTTGCATTTTTAGCTTAGACACGGCACTGAACTGAGGGTGGTGAGCTGGACACTGGGGACGCCAAGCTGTGGTCAGGGCCAACATGCTCTCACACGGGCGGAGGCTCTTCCCTTGTCATCCTCAACCTATGAAACTCAAACAGACGTAAGGCCCACCGCCAGAGAAGTCTTGCTTTGAAAAGAAGAGATTTTCCAGGATAAAGGAAACATTATGACCTATTTAATTCTATTTCTGTCACATATAAAATCAAGCATAACATTTAAACCTGGGAAAACCATTTTAAATGAACAGAGAAATTTACAAAGGAGTGATTTTAAAAATACTGTTTTGGTTTTATGTCTTTTGAAAGGAGATAATTATGCTATATATGACACTTTATTTAAATTGGGTGATAACTCATTTCAAAATGTACAAAATTTTCATATATAATAAGTCTTAAAAACTTTTTTAAATTAAGTCATGATTATTTTGAGTTTTCAAAGCAAACATCAGTTAAAAATAGTTTTATCCAAGTTCATTTCCACTGTGGGTTTAAGATAAAGAATTGATCAGTCAAGATTTACTGTTATTTTAGCCACAGGTGAATGGTATATGAGATCAATTTATTTTTAGAATGTCTTTTCTTCTCTTAATTCATGTAACAGGTAAAACTATATTTGTTTGGCTCAAAAACATAGTAAAAGGAAAATAAAATAAAAAAGTTAACCTAGAAATCCCACAAATAGGGGAAGGGAAAAGGAACTATAGATAAAAAACTGAAGAAAATGAAATTAAACGAGAAATCCCACAAATACACATGTACAGGAAAAGGGGTCACTGGTTAAATTTGATTGAGTCCATATTAACCTGACATCCTGCTAACGAAGTTTATGTAGCCCCCCCTTTCCACCTACCACGTGAGGAGGACTTTGTGGAACGCCTGCTATGAGTCAGACTGTATTCTGAGCAGGAAGGATAAAGCAGTAAACATATAAAAAAGTTCCCCAAATCTTTATCCTCATGGGGAAGCAGACAAATAAACACAATTACCAAAATACAATCCCATTCAGCATTCCATTTGAAATGCTCCCCAAATGCCCCTAATCTGCCAAGCTGGTTCCCTCACTTCTTTCACATTTATAATCTCTTAGCTAAAAGACTTCCCTGCTTACACTGTCTAGTTTTGGAACTCTTTTTCTGGCATGACCAAGGAAGCTGTCATCACATAAGGTCTAACAATTAAGTTCACGAACTTGTCTTGAAAACGTGCTTTGAACGGTGGACTAGCTACTGGCATCAGTGCACAGCTGAAGGTGACCATAGTGACATCCAGCCATAGGGGATGCAGCACTTCTGGGATAACTGTGTGAACTTAATTGGTCTCATGTACTGATGTGCCCATTCTCTCAAGTATTATTCCTTGAGAAGAACGGCCTCTGTCTGAAAGATGACGGCCACATGGGAGATGTCAAGTTCTCTAGTCCCAGTGAGAAGGGACAGGGCTCTTGGACCACCCTAATACACATCTAATTCACAGTGTAGAGATTTCTGTATGATGAAATGGTAAGCACCAGGCTATCAGTTTTATAATGTTAGCATTAACATTCTTCGCTTAGCTCTTAGACTCACTGGGAAACCTTCAGATTATTACCTGGTGTTATAGCAGTTCTGCTTGAAGGGAGATGTGCTGCTCTGTTATAAATGAGACTATCTGGTCTACTCAGTAGTACAATCCTCTTAATTCATAAATTGGTTTTATTTTAAAACTACTTAGTCAAGCATAAAGTAAGCCATAAAAAGGTACAAATTCTAAGTGCAGAGCTCGTGAATTTCCACAAACAATGGGCACATTTGGGGAATTTTTTGTAACCAGTGGGCACAGCTGGTTACACACCAGGAGTAACTAGTACCAGGATTAAGAAATGGAACGTCAACAGTCCCCAGAATCTCCCCTGGTGCCCTTTTCCAAGGCGGGAGGTCACCACCATTTTGACTTCCGACACTACCAATGAGGTTTCCCAGCTTTGACTTTATGTACATGGAATCAGTGTGGCTCTAATTTTGTGCCAGGTCTCTCAGTGTTACATCTGTGAGATTCACTCATCTTGTTGTGTGTAGCAACAATGGTCCTTCTCATGGCTTTAAAATGTGGCTCTATGTGATTATACTACAACTCCTTTTATCCGTTTCCACTGTTAGTAGATATTTCGCTTCTTAGGCTGGTGCAGTGACTCACATTTGTAATCCCAGCACTCTGGGATGCCTAGGAAGGAGGAAGGCCTGAATCCAAAAGCTTGAGGTTGCAATGAGCTATGATGACACCATTGCACGCTAGCCTGAGTGAGAGAGATTTTAGTTTTTGCCTGCAAGAGGGTTATCCAAGCCTTTTTTGCATCTGCACATGTCTGCATGTTGAGGATTACCTCAGGAGCAGGACTGTTCAGTCCTGCAGAGGCATGAGCTGGACTCCCAGAGCCAACTGTGCCAAACATTGTCCCAAAGTGGTTGTAGCAATTGACAGCCCACAGCTGTGCAGGACAGTTCCTATTGTGCTCATCCTAGCTAAAGCTTGAAACTATCTCTTGATTTTAGTCATTCTAGCATGTGTGAATTATACTGGATATTGCACTTTTCACATATTAATACGGAAGATGCAATCATGAAATACAGAACTCCACTGATAAACTGAAGACGTAGATTTCCAAGCAAACAACAATACAAACACGTGTATATCACTTTTTGTGTGTCAGGCACTATTCTAAGGATTTTTCACATGGCAATTTTTCTAATCTTCAACAATAACTTCAAGTGATAATAACTAACATTCCATTTACAGATGAAGAACAGAGGCAGAAAGCAGTTGAGCATCTCCAACCTCTAAGGTCATATAGCAATTAAAGGTGGAGCAGGGGTATGGAAGGCAGTTTGGCTTCCTGTTTTGCTTTTAGCCACTGTGAGATATTTCCTGTTCCTATAAAACTGGAGGTACTACAGTGAACTCCCCGGAAAGTGCCCCGTCATGAGGACGCACCTACATGGCCAGCAGGCTTCCCACTTGTTTCACCAACCTGACAAGGCGCTTCTACTTAGAAATGCCTCATAATAGTATTTTAAACTACTATAAGCCTGAAGGTTCTTCAAGATTCCATGTCCTGTTATGTACCACACACTCTAGTCTACCCATAAACAACTGAAGAGAATAAAAACAAATATATCAATCATCAATAATATACCCTCATCACCAATAATATCCCACCAAAATTCTTCTGGCTGTTTTCAGCACACCAAGACTTTTCATGTGCCTAGGCCTCTGACTACCACGGGGATTCTCCAGGAAAAGTCCTCCCGGCTCTGCCTGAGTGCCACTAGTAGCTTTCCCTATTTGTTTCAGATGTTATCTCTAGAAAGTCTTTCCACATTGCATCAAGCAGGGAGTCTTCCCTCATTGTTCCTCTCTTAATATTCTTTGTACTTAAGTCAATGACAGGTGTTCATATCCTGAATGCTGTCTTTTGTCTCTGTATCAAGAAATCAAACACTGAGTGCAAACTACACACTGTGCCCTTTGAGTCAAAAGGCACAGCCCTCACCATCGATAACTTAAGTGTCATGGGAAACAAGAAAACAAATGAAGGGATGATTACACCAAGATGCGTGCCCTGCACAAGATGCACACATGGGAACAAAAACAATGGAGACTCACCGCCCAAAAAACACAGGGGATTACTGAGGTATTCAAAGTCAAGGTGATAACTTGTAGGAGCACAGACATGCCACCAGAAAATACTCCCCTTTGCATAAAGAGTATTTTGAGCTGAAGACAACCGTGAATGGCAGAAACAAGAAAAGTTCTCTGCTCCCTATTTGCTTAAAAGGAAGATATAGGTCTATAATGACACAGATATCCCTCCCTGCCCTCACACGAGGGGCAAAGGCTAATCTCTGAGAATTTCAGGCCCTACTTCGCCAGAGAAAACACCATGCAGCAAATTGGCACTGACTCATCCTTTCATTGTTCACTCATCCTAGTGACTCAGAGACCTTTTCCTTTGTCTAGTCACTTGACTAAGATATCCTGTCTTTGTTGAAGATGATACAAAAGCCAGAGCTCTAAGCTACCTCTTTGAGGTTTACTCATTCCCTGGCTATCTCTCAGTATCTGGGAATTATATTAACACACTTGTTTGTTTTTCTTTCCAGTAAGAACTCACAAGGACAGAGCAAAAATTATTCTTCCTCCCCTGCACTGTGTTCCCTCCTAGAACCTAATCTACTTGTAGGGAGAGAGTGAGTTCTATAAATGCTGGTTAAATGCCCAAGGAAAATGATAAAACTAAGATGGCAGGTTCTCGTAGGGAGTCAAGATGACAAAGGACTAATCTAGTGATTCCCAACTTCCGATCCCTGCCTCAGCCCTATTTCAACCGAGGGACATGATACACCTGTCATATCAGCTCAAATATAACCAGATCACCCTACTTGGAGAAGCAAGCCTAATTATGAAGGCAAATGTGCTTTCCAGGACTCATTGACACTGTCATGCTAGAGCCTTCTTGTCTCCTTGATAGGATACGTTTTTACTGTCGTTTTTCTTTTTTTTTTCTTTTTTTTTTTTTTTATCTTTTCTTTTTTATTAAATCATATCTGTGTACAATAATTCAGTCATGGGGTACAGTGTACGGGCTTCAGATACAATCAAAGATATTTTCATCGACCTGATTGTGATAACATTCAAGAGAC